>VYZP01031474.1:39876-68665 GCA_013400635.1 Hypocryptadius cinnamomeus | reverse complement strand
CCCCCCCTTTTTTTTTTTTTTTTTTTTTTTTGGACTAGGTTTGAAGACATTTCGTTCAACCCAAGCTGAGAAAGGATCAAAATGGGACACCAGGAAACTGACAATCTGACAATAGTTTTCCATCTAAATGAAACTGTTTCATTTGAAAGCACCAAAAAGAAAAAAAAAATAACAAAACCCCCTAAGCCTTTCCATTTACTACAGTCCCTCCCGGTAACCCCAAACCCTCCCAGCTAAGGTCCATCATGGAGCTGCTGCGAGGCACCGCGATGTCCCGGAGTCCACCACGGCCTGCGAGTCCCCCCGCTGGCAGAGCGCTCCGCGGGGACAGCAGACCAGCTTCATCTCAGGAATACTTTTTGGGCTGCGGATTCATTTAGTGTTTTCTAGGCACAACAATTCATCGACACTATGATAGAACATGTTGTGTGAGTGCCATTCAGCCTTAATGAAGATCTGTGGGAGAAGTCGTGCGAGACAATAAATATAGCGGTCCGGATGTCGGTGACTTTAGCAGGAAATAAAGGAGGGCTCCGTGTTAATGAAACAAAGATGTGGGAGCTGCTGGCAAGGGCCTCGAATGTACAGGAGTGCTCAGTACCTCCTGGGTGCTCATGAATATCTGTGGTGTGCTTTACACTTCGTATTATGTTTGCAAACCGAATTCTTTTGTCTTTCTAAGGTTTTTACAAACTTGGATGCCAAACAGACCGATGTTCAATCAATTACAAAGAATTTAAATTATTCAGGAACCCAAGCGATTCTGTGGAGCCCTTCTTTCTCCCATCCCCCACCTCAGTGCCGGGGATTTAATCCGGTAGCAAGTGTGTCAGGGAGCCGCTTCGGCCCTGCCCCAAGGCGGCGGGATCATCTTCCGGGCCGGAGGGCCCGGAGACCCGCGGCGGAACCGCGCAGCCCGGCCCGGCCCGGCGGCGGCTTCCCCGCCTCCCCTGGGGAGGGCTCCGGGGCCGGGCCCCGCTCTGGTGCCTAGGCATGGCCGAGCTCGCTGTGCAGAGGCGTCGGAGCATCCTCCGGAGCAGTCGAAGGGGATGGGCTTATCCCAAAGGGCGGATTTTCCCGGTACGCGGCGGGAGCGCTCCGCCACCCCGGGCATCCGCCTGTGCCGGTGAGGAGCGACAGCCGGCCCCGGCCGTGCTCACAGCACACTGAACAGAGCACAGAGCACAGCAACACACAGCACAGAGCACACAGAACAGAGCACAGAGCACAGCAACACACAGCACAGAGCACAGCATACACACACAGAGCACACAGAACAGGGCACAGAGCACAGAAACACACAGCACAGAGCACAGAGAACACACGCACAGAGCACAGCAACACAGTACAGAGCACACAGAGCACATGCACAGAGCACACAGAACACACTGAACACACACACAGCACACGCAAAGAGCACCCAGAGCACACACACAGAGCACAGAAACACATAGCACAGAGCACACAGAACACACACACAGAGCACACAGAACACACACAGAGCACACAGAACACACACAGAGCACACACACAGAGCACACAGAACACAAGCACAGAGCACACTGAACACACACACAGAGCACACAGCAACACACACATAGAGCACAGCAACACAGCACAGAGCACACAGAGAGCACACAGCACAGAGCACACTGAACACACACCACAGAGCACACAGAGAGCACACAGCACAGAGCACACTGAACACACACCACAGAGCACACAGAGAGCACACAGCACAGACCACACTGAACACACACCACAGAGCACAGAAACACACAGCACAGAGCACAGCAACACACACCACAGAGCACAGAAACACACAGCACAGAGCACACTGAACACACACCACAGAGCACAGAAACACACAGACCACAGAGCACACTGAACACACACACACACCACAGAGCAACACATGCCACAGCACACAGAACACACAGAGCACACAGAGCACAGAAACACCACAGAGCGCAGAACACACACAGAGCACACAGAACACAACAACACACACAGAGCACACAGAGCACAGCAACACACACACAGAGCACTCGCAGAGCACACAGAGCACACAGCAATACACAGCAATACACAGCAAACACCCACCAAAAAGGCACACAGCAACACAGCACAGAACACACAGCACAGCACCACACATCACAACACACAACGCTGTCTGTCCCTGATGCCCTCACCTCTCAACAGTCCAAACTCCTGGATATCAACGATTTTTGGCCACCATGTTGGTTACGAAAGTAATGTTAGATACACCTGTGCAATTTACAGATCACATATGCTCCCTTTCTTAGTTTCTTTTAAAGGGAAAATAATTGTATTACGGGGTTGTAACCCATTACTTGTAGCACAAACGAAAGTGAAAGGGATTCACTGATGGGCTGTTGAAAATACACATTTGCATATGGTTCAGTTTGTGGTTTGTGACAATTAAAACACATTCACTGGGAGCCAGGATCAGGTACAGCAAATGCCAGTATTCCAGCAGTGGAAGTCACAAAGAGATGATGGGCTTCAGTTTCACAGCCACTCTCACAGAATGAAAAAAGCTAGTGGTCATTTATTAAAAAAAATTTAAAAACCCAAAAAACCCCCCAAAAAACCAAAGAGTTGAAACGCTTTTTTTGGGACTATTTTTCACATTAGCTTGCTCATATGGACACTGCAGAAGAAATAAAACAAGTCCTTATTGCATTACTTGGTAATCAGTATGGAAAAGCCCAACCCTGTTTATGGTTAACAAGAATTGTTAATGATATATAAATCATTTGATCTATCGTGCCCTCCAGCCTTAAAGGATAATAATGGCAACCCCAAGCAAATGGTCCTAATTAGTGTCCAAGAAACCACTTCCTAAATGTATCCTTCCAACTCCTTCCAGTTTGACTGTCCAGAACAATCTTTTGTTCTTAAATCCCTTTATTTTGTGTATAACTGCAAAAATGCTCTGCATACCGGCGCTCCAAAAATAGTTCATTTCAGGGTACAGACCAGCACTGGGGGCAGGAGGAAGGACGAGATGATCCCAGCCTCTTGCTGTTGCCTGTAAATTGGTCCCAATCATTTGAAATTATATTTCTCCAAAGCCTGGCCTCCTGACAAGTCTCCGTAGAGAAGTACCAAAGGGGAATTAATCAAAAAAATCAAGTCACTGCCGCCACTCGGTCTGCAACACAAACTTTGAAAAGCCAAACCCAAAACCGGATCCAGATCCAAACCATGCATGTTCAAGCTGCCTGTCACATACTTTCACCCACTCTATCCACCGTTTCCAAGTGTGATCTGTGGGTTAAATGCACCGTGGTACAGCCATAGATACCACACCTCATGAGGTACCCAGGTGAAGGTTCGGGCACACCCTGGAGGAGGAACAGAGCTTGGTTATTGTGGCCTTGGTCTTGTCTACACTGGAAGCAGCACCCTCAGGAGGCCTCTTTCTCAGATGTACAAAACACAAATTGCCATTTCTCATTAGCTGGAGTAGCAGATCCTGTTGCTTCATGAATATAATCTGCTCTTCCACCGAGTCCAGCATTTTCTTCCACTTTTCTATCCCATAACTACTCGATCACAAAACATCATTCCTAAAGTTTGAAACGCGGTGCTGAAAAGCTGAACTACATTGAACACATAACGCATCTTGGTCCCTTGCATCTTGTTGTTGGTTTGGTGTGGTGGTGTGGGGTTTGGTTCGGTTTGGTTTTTTGGTGTGGTTTTTTTTTTTTTTTTTTTTTTTTAAATGAAAGCTGGAAGGAAACAGGCTTTCTGGCACGGGTTCTCTTCCCAAACATGATGGACTTGCCAAGGGAAATAGAACTTCTATAAAACGACAGTCAATTACATAGTTGCTGTGTAGTGCTCTTTATGCTATTTCCAGGAGATAACGCTAATGGGAAATGCTGTAATATTTTAACCAAGAAAATCTGTCAACGATCTTCCCTGGACTTAAAACGTCCTTGACTCATTTAAAGTCACGGTAAAACACATAAGATGGGTTGCCAACTCTTACTACCCCAGCATAAATAATTTTACTAAGTCGCGGAGACAACATACAGGCTGATGCCGAGAGGTTTCTTACTCACGTGTCTGCACGCAGAGCCGCAGCAGTTACCCCTCTGCAAGCGGGCAACTTCGGAGAGCCCCAGAAACAGCATCCACTGCGCTCTGCTGGCCAGCCTGAAAGCAAAAGCTACCAACCTCGGCTCTTTCAGGTTTCATATTGCAAGCGAGTTTGATTTTGTCCTCTTGTAACTGCTTAAACGAAACACGCTTGTTTGGTGATTCGTGATTAAATGCGTTTATAAAGAAATTATATAGTCTGGTATTCACAAAGACATGGCAAATCGGTGGATGGGGACGGGTTACAGAAGCGATTGCGGCGGTTCTAAGGTAACGTTTGAGTGCAGCCACAGCCTCGCCGTTCCCCCCGTCCCCCGAGGACACCTCGCAGTGCCCCGGTGAGCCCGAGCCGTCGGTGCGGCGGGACCGGGGCGGCCCGTGGGCGCGGGGGGGCAGAGGGGCTGTGGGGCGGCCACGGCAGCGCTTGTTTCGCCGGGAACCACAGGACATTCCCACCCATTTAACTTGGCACCTTGTCCCCTCGCTAACACAATTTCCTCTTCTCTTTCCATATTTCAGCTCCTCGAATTTTACTTGTAAGAGATTTCAGGCAGAAATACTTTCATACCAGAAAGTGTGTGACGTCTTTTACTGCTTTTCAGAGCTCCTCGGTCAAAAGCAATGTTTATCCCTCCAACCTCCGCGCTCTAAGGTGCCCTGCGGTGCCACTGCTGTGCGCAGGGGAGCAGCGAAGGCGCCGGGGAGCGGGAGATGCCACCGGGGAGCGGGACCGGAGTCACTTAGCGCATCTGCAAGCTGCTGCCGGGCGATTATCAGGTCATTTCTTCCGTAATGCAAACCATGCGCTCCAGTATCACATCAAACCGCTAATTGCGAATGATGCGTTTGGTGTCGGAGGTGAGCGGCTGCCCCCGGCCGGGGCTCGGGGAAGCGCCCCGGGCGGAGTTTGCGGGTCGGCCCCTTCTTCGAGCCTCGCCGGCGGCTCCCGCGGAGGCCTGGAAGTGCCGGTGTGGATATCTCCGCCTGGGCATAGGCGGGCCGGTGGCAGCCCGTGTCTGTCCCGCCGGCGCCAGACCCGGCCGCACCTCCCGTCCGCCCCGTTGCTGCTCCCGAGGGAAGCGGCGCCCGGCAATGAGAGAGACGGAGCCACAGCCCAGGCCCATCTGTGGCTCCCCTGCGAAGGGCCGGTGGCCGTGCTTAGGCGTGTCGGGTACATTTTAGGGATGGGGGTGTCTAAAGTAGCTGTGCATCCCCAGGGATCCAAATGCCGCACATCTCGAGCCACTGCTAGCAAGAACTCCCTAGTCAGGATCTGCCTGAAATCAGTGTCAGTGCAAACATAATTTGTGCTTGGTATATTTCGGTATCACTTTAAACTGTACAGTTACAGTTTCTCCTTTCCCATACCCGCCTCCTTAACCTATTTCTTCTGTGAGTCCAATGTCGGTTTTCAGCACAATCTCAGACTGCACGTGGTGTTTCTCAGGAGATACACTCTTACCTTCCAGATCTCCTTCTCACATCTTTTGTCTCAGTCCCGTTCCCAACCATAATGCCTGTGGTGAAGCATTTCCTTGTCCCAGGTTTCTCAGCCCCAACACCACGAGTTTCACCACAGACAAGCATCTCCAAAAGCCCAGAGCAGGAACAGAGTGGCTCAGGCGCCTCAGTGGGATTGAAGTCTTGCTGCTGGACTCTTCGTCACCAAACTTTTGTTCAGCCTTTTCTAGTTACCTACATGGATTTTGACCTTTCTGTGAAGTCGTGGACTCAAGGAGACCCATCTCCCTTTCTGGTTCCTCTCCTGTTGCCCATTCCGATGTAGTGATTACCTCCTCCCTCCTTTATGTTCCTTTGCCTTCCCAGACTTGATGGTTCTCAGGGAACACAGCTGCTCCTCAGATGTCCCTTTATTCCTCCTCCATGCTGAGTGTCAGTTTGTTGCCTCGGTTGAAGTCTACCCTCTGTTCTCTCCCACTAAAGTTCAACCCTTTCTGGTTCTGTGTGTAAATCAGACACTTTTCTCTCCCACAAGCTCTAAGGCCAGCAGGAAGTGCAGACAGCACCAGAGAAAAGGCTTCTTTCACTGATTCCAGACGCAGACAGCCTAGGAAGACCCAAGAAAAGTCCAGAAGAAAAATTGCAAATGAAATTGTGCTTTACTCTGAATCTGAGCATTTCCACTGGCATAATCAGAGAATGTAGCTGCACATGTCCAGCAGGTACAGCAGGACATATGGGTCCTTGCAGGGCATGGCTTGTTACAGTTTGTGACTTGGCTAAATTAGGATACATTTTCACATATTTGGCAAAAGTTGCATTGCCAACACACAGAGCTCCTAGCACAGTATCTCCCTGCCAAGTGTACTGCTGCTCCAGAGGAGGGGACACAAGTGCTGCTTAAAGTCTTCAGAACTACTAATGTGAACATAACAAACCACTTATTTTTTCACAGTCTTTTATAAACTTATATATGTATGTATATATAAAGGCTATATCTTTCTTCGCTAAATTTTTGCAAAACATTTACCCTAAAGCAAAGAGAAGTCTGGAAAATAGGAGCTTAATTTATTAAATTATACCAGTTCTAAGGAGTTGAAAACAATGCAGCTTTACAGATAGTGAGATACTGACTACACATAAAAATTTATGAAAAGTATATTATTCAGCAGCAGTGAAAACATCTAAATAATTCTCTTTATGATTGAGTGGCTGCATCAAATTGGTTTCTAGCACTTATTTTTATTTATAAATTCATGTACTGTTCTGTGTGGTGCCTTGCAGGATCCAAAAATGTGTACAATATTGTCCCCAGCCTGGAAGCTTATTTTCTTTCCTAGCACTGTCTTTACTTGCTTGATGTTTGCACCATCAGTCTACTCACAATTTATAAAAATGATGAACCTTCCACCTGATGTCACATTCCATGAATTTGTGTCCTTAAAAGTAGGCTCTAGGAAAATAATCAGGGAAATCAACATTTAACTCAGTGGTGTAATCTTAATTCACCTGACATTAACATCTTAATTTATAAATGACTGTGCAGGTTGTCCTTAAGCATCCAGTGACCTCACTGATGTAAATCCTGCCATGGAAGATGTGACCCAACTCCCCAAAGCTGCAGCCCCCCAGGAGTCCCCTGGAACTCCTGGACCTGACTTCAGTGCACACATCTAGTTCTCAACAACCACAGAACTCTCAGCTAACTGAAAATCTCTAACTTGTACACTATATTATTGGGATTTATTTGGAAAAATGGTATTCAGGAGAAGTATTGCAGCTGAGTTTGGATGATGAAGAGAAGATTGAGAAGGCTTCTGGTAGAGGGAGGGGGTGTTGATGGAGTGCTGAACGACAACTGCTTGTTTTGTCCTTACAGGCTGAGTTGGTGGATTATGCTGTTTAGCAGTTCTGACCACAACAACAAATAATGATTTGAGAAAATCTGTACATACTAAAATGTCACAAGCTGAAGATACATTGGTTTTCCAGCTGAGTAGCCTATTTTATAGGTGTGTGAGTTATATATTTCAGTTAACTGAATGTAGTAAAACTAAACCCACTTTTGCAGATGTTGGTCCCAGTTCCATAATCTTGGTAGGATTCAACTTCAGTAGCAGTTTGATGAATTCTCATTTTCCAATGAAAAAAATATTATAAAAATGAGGAGCCAGTTTTCTTCATTTGTTCCAAACCATCAAGCCTCCACTTCATGAAATAGTTCAGAACACTCAGCAGGTAAGGCCTGTAGTCCTTATTTGTCCACAAGTGTCTGGAGGTGTGAGCAAATTGCTTATTTTCAGAGAATAACTGCTGACCATGATCTGGATATACAGAGCAGGCTCTGACTGGCTGGTGCTGACTTCAGTCGTTGCATTCAGGAGGCCCCAAAGGCGTGAAGGCAGAATGTTCTGTCACAGGGTTTAGCTGCAATTGGAAAAAACCTCATGGAGGAGAGGGCTTTGATAACAAGGACTTTAAATCAGTTTCAGTGGTGAAATTCAGAAAGGAGTGTTGTGATAAGAATCTGAACTCTTAATTTCAGTGCAATGGTGCTGCTGGAGCCTATTCTCACGTGGCATATATTCCATTAGGTTTGTGCTGCTGCACATGCTGACATAGTGTTTAGGGCAAAGGAAAGGGGCCCATACAAAAGGTCATATAGCCCCTCTATGTCTGAAGAATACAGGAAAGTAACCTTTCTGTTGCAGCCTACTGAGTCCTCTAAGATGATGGGAGTTTTTAAGAAAATTGTATGGAATCAAGTCTTTAAAAAGCTGAGCTTCCTTAGGTATGCAGCAGAATGTGCCACCTTTGCAGCACATTTGGGGAGCAGTGGGAATGAGTGTGGCCTGTCAAGAGGAGCATCCTCTGCAGAGTCTCTGGTAGGGCACGTTTATGGGAACATATCTTGCTTTGCCTCTGGGTACCTCCATCCACAGCCCCGAGAGCTGTCTTGTGAGAGCAGTGAGCAGCCCCAGAACTGGTTTGGTGAATCCTTTGAAGGGAAGCCTGGGATGCTGTGATTTCTCAGTGACTGTGGCAGGGGTTACTCAGGCACGAGATGTGCAGAGTTTTGCTGTGACTAGTGCATGTTTATGGCCTTTCCATACATGTGACTTCTGAGCCAAAGCACTACACATTTTTACCTACTTTTCTCATAGTCCAGTTGCTTTCCCCTTGTTTGGCAGCTTGTCCAAGGCAGCAGTTCCTAAATAAGGACATGTTGACATGTTGCACATCATTCAGTCCTCTTCTCTGGATGTTAGGAAAGTTTCAACCCTGAGTAATGGGAGCTCTTCCTACAGCTTTGCAATTTACTTGGTAGAGTCTGTTCCTTTCTAGTGGCTGGCTCTAATTTCCTTCTGTATTTTTTCCTGTGTTCTGTGGAACATAAATGAGTATTTTTTCAAATCACAATTACAGACAGAAAGCCATCTGTGACAGACATTTGGAGAACATGCAATGTATCTTATTGAGCATCTTTTAATAGACTCTGCATTTTTGTATCGACTAACCTTTCTTTGAAGAGAATTAGAAATTTTTGTGAAATGCTTTCTAGTGAACCTTCTCACATTCTCAGCTGTCTACGCTAGATAATATAGTCAGTTGTGAGCTTAGCAATGTCAGGTATTTTTAAACCCAGAAAGGAAAACAGCCTTTCAATTCAATTTCTATGTGCTGATATATTAAAAAGCACATTATAACACTAAATGGAACATATACTACTGCATGGTGTGGTGCCATTGTGACACCTGAGCACAGTAACAACAAAGTAATTAATGAGCGTGCAGATAATATACAACTTAGCTTTGTTTAAGATTATCTCTGCTACTATCTGACTCTGGTTTCTCTCTTGGTGTTCCCCTCATCACAACTGCATTCTTAGCCAGAGAAAAAACAGGCAGCTACCCAGTTATAAGAACCTGATGCCTGCTGATGCTGCCTTACTCTATCATGATGTAAGGCAATCTTGGCAAAAATGAGAATTAAGTCTTGAATATCATCTCAGGCTCTCTGACTATACCAATATAAATCCTCTACACAGCTCCTCATGAAAGATAAGAACATCCAGTGCCTACAGAACACTTTGAGGTCAAGGAGACTGGGGAAGAGGAACAGTCTCAAATGCTCAGGGATGTGAGGGATTGTTTTAGTGTCGAATTCTCCTTAGCAGTAACAACCACTGTGATTTTCACAGTGAACTAGCAAGGAAAGGAAAGAGCATAGTAGGGAGACTGCCATTACATACATGATTACTCACTGCTGTGCCTGTTCCCTTGACTTGTTTTTTCTTGTGTTTTGTAAACTTACCTCCTTTCTCATTTATATTAATGTACATTTATGGTACTTAACTGTTAATAGGAATCTACAATTTTAAGATCAAAGAGTAGCTGGTGAGTCAGAAGCACTTGTTCAACAGTTGGTGATTGCAGTAATTTGCTGTTATGTATTGCACGTGCAATCACCAACATACAAAATTATAATATCAATATTAGCTAATTGAAAAGCTGGATATGGTAGCATTTAATGGGAAAGGGTTGATTTGCTTTAGCCTCTGTTTCCCTCTATGATTCATTGCTTTTTCTCTAGCACATATGGAGGGAGTTCATTGCAAGAACTAGCACTGGCATTTCAATTGGCAATTTTGTTTGTACAAGGCATATAGGAATGTAAAGGGTTCCACTTGAGGAGAAAGCCTCTTTCCTCTGCAAGTTGGATGAAGATTATGTTCTCTCACAGGAAAAAAATCTTCTAAAACTGTTATTTAAGGATTATAAATGAGGACACAAATATTTGTAGTATTTGGGTGCTTGTAGGAGACATAGAGTAGTTTTATCTCCAATAAAGAAAAGATACAGCATTTCTGAGGTTTTTCTGTCTTTCTTACAACTAAAGAGTTAAGCTAATTATTCAAACCAATTAAAAAAAAAGAGCTAAAAATAGCATAATTCAGTCTACTTCAAACTAGCATTGAATTTTTGTTTTCTTTATCTGTGACCTGAGGTAGCAATCAGCATAATCCAGCATACATGGTCAGAAAAAAACCAACCCACTTGTTTTTGTGATAAGAGGGGGGATTCTGTCAGGACTGATTTCTGCTGAGCTGGAAAGACCATTTAGAGGTGCAGATAGTAGATGCATAATTCACGTGATCTAGAACCTGTTGGTTGAAGCCACTCTGCTGCTGCTGCCTCTAGAGATTGCCTACATGCTTGTCCATGGTTCCTTTCCATCCCTGAAGGCAGGAGGTGGGAGTATCCTAACACACCTTCAGACTGAAGGCTTTATTACCTGTCTTCTACTGTGACCTAAGGACAGCCATAAATAAATTTTTATCAATGGGTGATAGATCTGGTGGAAGCTCCAGTAAAAAAAGGGATTTCTACCACGTTGTTTTTATCCCATACCAATGGTACAAACCACCTCACATATGGCAGAAACCTCCAATTATTTGGATGAAGTCACTTACTGAGCAAGATAGTGAAGGCTTTCCTACAGGACAGAATGCAGGTGTGTTAGCTAATTCCAATGGTAGGCAGAGCTGGAGAAAGTGCTCTGGGGGATTATTGTGTGTGTGCATATATGGGACATAGATGCATCTTCCCCCTGAACCTAAAGAATGTGATATAAAGTATGTTTGGCAGCTAAGAGGAGTAGGACTGATTGCCTGGTCCCCGAGGGCACCTAAGCCTTCATGTCCTGAACAGCCCCACCTGGGCACCCTCCCATACCCTGCCCCTGGGGCCCAGGGCTCTATTTAAGCTCAGCCCAGGGCTCCCTTTGTGTCTTAGCTGTGTGCAGCTCTGGTGTTATCCTAAAGGAACCATGACTACTAAGGTTGTTTGTGCTTACTGGGCTTCTTTTTAATTGTATTTGGAAGAGTAGAGTATGTGCATTAGTGGGTTTCTTTCAGGAGAGAAGGTTTTGGGAGTAAAGTATTGTGAAATTATTTCATTTTCATAAATAACCTGTTGAACTGAGCTGTCTTCTCCTGCAACAGGTGTAATGGCAGCCTACCACTGCCCCATGCATGCTTTTTGCCTTTAAGCAAAAGAAACTGGTAAATCCAGGTAAAAATACCAAGCATGAGGACTTTCATCTCGGCAAAAAGCCAAAACTTTTTCTGCTGCCTTCAATGGTAGGTTTTGATGGAATAAGTTTTCTTCAACACTATAGGTAACTTTCTGCATTGAACATGGGGGTACCCTCAGTGGTTGCAGGGAATTAGCTCTCTTTTAATTTGGTTTAACTTCCTTGCAAGACTGCCTTTCCCTTGCTGTAGCTCTGATGCCCTTATTCAAGTTGTTTATCTCTGCTGACACTGGAAAAGAAGAAAAATATCTTGAATGATGTTTGAACCAGGCTGATTGTTATGTATGAGGTGCTGCTGACTGTGGCTGGCACAGATCTGAACCGAGGTCTGAGGGAGCTGTGCCTCACACCTAGGAGGAATGGAACACTGCTCCTGTCAGCAGTGGGACACAGCTTCTGGTCCCCATGTAGGGCTGCTTTTACTTTTGAGTAATTCTTCCCCTAATATTTCTGTGCTTTAAAATAATGAGTAATTAAGAATGGTTGCATTGAGATAATTATCAGGTATTTGCTGATGACATGGTGATGATGAAATTATCGACAGTCATGTTGTTTTTGCATAGCTCATTTTAGAGGGGATGTCACTTTTGAAGACTTAGGAGCTAGAAAAATGAGCACAGAGCCTTTTCTGTAGCTCTCTTCACCCAGCCCTGTGCCAAACACCAGACAAAGACTGTATGTGCACTGCAGGCTGTTGAGTGTATCTTCTTTTGAGTGCTTGTTTATGACTTAGCAGAGCACTATAAACAATCATCTTCATGTCATCTAAATTGATCAGTATTAACATTAACTTTTATTGCTTGTGTCTGGGAATTGTCCAATAAAACAAAGTACTGCTCTTGTACTTTATTTTTGTTTTAGTTTAGCCAAACTATAAGGAGAAATTTGAAGGTTTTTTTTTTACTCTTCAGACACCTAGAGTCACTCTTGGGATGAAGAGCTTTGATTGTGGTCTACAGAGTCCTTTTATTCTTTCTCTGGCAGCTCTATTAGTGCTTTCTCAGTTGCTTTGTACATAACTTGTTAGTTTAGGACCTGGTATATGCCTCTTCCCTGAGTTCTACCCATGTGTGGCAAGAGCTTTACAGAGCAGCTAAATAAACAGATAAAGCTTAGACAGTCAGGTGACCTTTCTCTCCAACCTATTCTGGATCCTTGTTTCTAGAGAGCTCTGCTCCCTTTCCTCGTTGCACACAGGATGATAAGCCACCTGCTTGATTGGGTCAGTGTAATTCACTTAGCTCTTGCTCAGAGGGATCAATATTTGCCAGTAGAGTATGGATTTCATGTGCCTGCTGCCAGCTTGATACAGAAGAGTTTTTTTGCTGGAGGTAATGCTCCAGGGTAATGTGCATCACGAGCTCTCTTGCTGTGTATATGAAGAAACCCAAACCAACTAGTTTTGTACAGAAATAGTACTGTATAACAGCAAAATAGGAAGGAAATCTATAACTGCAAAATTAATATTGTTGTTTTCCTGAGAAGCACAAGTCCTGCCTTCCCCATTGCTTGTCTCTGTTGGTTTAAGAGTGCTCAGGCTCTAAGGTAAGGTTTGATTTGTTATTAAGAAGCAGTACTGCATTTGTAATTAATCCATCCTTTGTTTTTTCTTTTATTATTAGAGAACAGCAAAAAAACCCCAATTAAATAAAAATAAGTTACTTTATTGCTCATGCTGCAGAAAAAACCCTAAACAAACAAGAACCCAAAGCCATCAGGGTTAGGAAGAGAACAGCTCTCTATTTGTTTCCTTAGCCAGCTGAAAGCATCTACTAACCAGTGTGACTTCTGTAAAATTCCCCATATAGGGCCCAGTTTCAACTCCTCCAAGACCTCACTCTCATTGCCTTTAATGGGGTGAGTGTGAGGAAGGACAAGGCCAGGCTCAGCAGTGTGCCAAGGCACTGAGGGTTTAAAAGGATTCATGTGTCAACTTTGAACATCCCTTCTGTTTTCTGGGCTCTGCCTCTTCAGCTGTGTGACAGTGCCACCTTTGTATGACAGAGCTGCTGAAGAATCAGGTTTTGAAGAGCCCCTTGATTTTTCATATCCAGTTTACTGTGTAGTAGCTAAGCACTGTTGTAAGGTTATGTTGCTCATAGCATAAGCAATGTTACTTATTTCTCTTTCTCCATAGAGAATGAGCTTTAAAAATGTCCCGTGAGCATTTAAAAAGCAATAGCCCAAATTAATTCATGTTTGATTATAGTCCAATAGATAGCATGCCAATGCTGAGTTTGTAGTAACCCTGACTCTGCACATTGCTTAAATATGCAAGATTTGGACTCACAGAAATCTTGGATTATGCAAGTGTTTGTGTCCCTTTGGTAAGTGCTAAGCAACCGAGTCGTAAGTGGGAAGTCTGATGCTCTCTGGTTTGTGTGTTGCTAACTAAAGCTATTTGATTTTAAAAAAAGTTCTCATTTCCACCATGCAATGTGCATGTATTACACTGCTCAGAATGATGGGGAAAACAACTTCCAGTGGAGAAAAACATCTGATGTGCATGCAGTGCAGGAGACTGAGTACCTGAGCTGACTGACCCTATGTCCCATGGGGGCTCTAGCACTCTCCACAGCCAGGTGAGGCAGAGATGAGACACACTTCAAAATCTTAAGAGATTTTGGCAGTGAACAAAGTAAAGGCTTAATGGAACACTTCTAAAATCAGCTCCCTTAAGTCTTGAAAAGTGTGAGCATTTTGAGAGCTGGAAACTCTTGGTTCACTTGCTCTTGTCTAAAAAGCACAGATCACCCCCAGTGTGGAGTTCAGCCTTGTTGGCTGGTGGGATGGGGCCTGTGTGGGAGAGCAAGGAGCATCAGACTTCCTCAGAGATGGAAGAGAGGGGCCACAGCAGGGTGTCACCAGCCTGCTGGGAACTGGGGAGGGCAGGGGCTTGGCAGGCTCTGGTGTTACAAGATGGGAACATAATTTTAAGATATATAATATTTGCTCTGTCACAAAAGCAAACCCTTCATTTCAGATCTAATATTCATACTGGGCTGGTTGAGGACTTGGTGCAATTGCTTCAGTATCATGATCTCCCATAGCAGTGTATTCACAAAGGGAGAGACCAAGGACTGCACACCTCAGCCTTGGGGCAGGCCTGCCAGTAGTTCTCTAATACATCTGAAACTATTACCCTTGGCAGATTGATACTTACCCAAAAAAGAGATATTTGTATGTGCTTTTGAACTGCAGCTGTCTCTGCCATGAAATATGACTGTTTAAACACCAAAAGCACAATAGAATAATTAAAATAGAACTTGATCTCAGTTCAACTTGGACTGCATGAGGAGTTGCAATGAAAAAAAACCCAACTGACTGCTTTTCAGAGGTGCTGGACTCATGCTTTATACATGGGAAAAAAGGTTGGTTGTATTAAAATGTGTGAACAAGGACAGGAGATGCTTGGGTTTGGTTTGCTTGTTTGTTGTGTATGCCAGTGATTCAGCTGGGAGGGGCCAACCTTCCTAAGCAATCTTCTCTTTCCAGGCAAAGGGAAATGTCAGGTTGATGGAGGCACTTAGAACAACACAGCCAAAGTCTTCCTTCACAAAGGTTTGGGATGGAGTCAGTCATCTAACTTTTGGACTGGATTTTAAATTCATACCAGAAAGATATATTAAAAATATGACAAGCTTTGAGAACCTAAAGGATCAAAACAAGTAAATGAGCTTATAAAAAGTTAAAAGAAGCAGGGATCCTTCTATATGAAAGGTAATGATTTCAAACTCCCTAAACTTTCTTCAAAACTCAGCTGTGGGCTTTGTTCTTGCTCAGTTCCAGAAAACAAACTTAGCTGAGGTTAGAGTTTCTTTAGGACTGGGATTTAGAATACTTCTGTGAAGATTAACACTGGCAATTACACATGGTAAACTGAACCATAAAGAAAGTGTTATTGCTCTCTGATGAAATAATTTCAAAATCCATTCTTGGTTTTAAAGTTTTTAGAGTTGGCAGCAAAACTGCTTAATGGGATGGAAACATAATTTCAGTCTTTGAACTACATTTTTTCTGAGTTAGAAGTACAAATACAGTTTTTCTAGCAGAATGACATCTGGCAAAGCAAAAGGTCTGATCTTCCTGGCTATCTCTAGACTTAGTATATAAGGACTGTATTAAATAAGATGATTTTGAGCATGACCTTGTGGTCAGGTGTTTTAAAGTGTTGTTTTAAAGTGTCAGGACAACTAGTTATATTTAATATAGATATTGTTCCCCTTGAGTACCATGTGCAGAATTGCTCCCTGTTTAGGCACCTACACTGTAGGTGCCCATACCTGACCTGCCAGCTACTCTCTTTGTAGTCAAGTGACTTTATTCTTCTGAAGTACAAATAATCTCTCTGAAACATCTGTCCTCCAGTCAAGTTATTTATACTTTTGAGGTGTTTCTTTCTGCCCCATGGATGATAGACTGATTCTCTCCCACTTTAGGTGTGGGTTTTCTGAGTTCTGCACTTCAGGGAGATGTGATTCCACCCATCTTGTTCTTCCTATTGTGTGCCAAATATGCTGACAGCCTGCTAATTTCACTGTGCTGGATGTTTCAAAATACACTTTTTTGCTGCTGTAATTAAAACTTTACATGAAAACGAATGCATTTGGACCCCTGTGTTACTGGGGAACTGTTTTGACAGCAATGCTTCAGCTGGATGTTGAGCCTTGGGATGAACATATAAATGGTCTCAAAATAAGCAAGATATCTTTAGCCAGTGACATTTTCTGCCTATAAGGTTCCCTGGTTATTAGGGGTTCATTGGCCTAACTTCTTAATTAGGGGTTTTTTTAATGCATTGGAAGTGTCTGGAACATAGGTAAAAAGCAGGGGCACATGAGCCAGATGGAAGAGCTCAGGAGTGCCATGCCATCCATAAAGTGTGGGACTAGGAGCAAATTGTGGGAGAAGCACAATAATGAACATTCAAGGCTTGCATCGTGATGCAAGAAGGAAAAAAAATAGGGTAGGAAGGGAAGACTCATAATGGAAAAAGCAATATACTAACCTGCCAAAGTTAGCTTAAAAGGAGTGATTTTACAATGGCAAATATAACTGCCACAGCAAAGCAGATTTCCCACTCTGTGTGGGAGGTTTCCATGCCGTGGTGAGACACTCCGAGCTGCATGGAATGACAGTCTGGATGCTGTTTGTGAAGGAGTTCCTCTAGCTTGTGTTGGTGGGACTGAGATGATCTGGAGGAGAGATATACTGATGTAAATGTATATTGATTTCTGGAAGTCACAAACCAGCTTGTGAGTGCATGACTAGGACTCCAGCATGCCTTGACAATAATGAGAGAGACAAACCATGATTCAGCTCTAATTTATGCCAGTTTCACATTAGTAAGTCAGCTGACAGCAGTGGAATTAGCCCTGAATTTTTGTGATATAAAATCAGAACTAAGAATAGTTTATGATCTTGGAATTTGAGCTTCCACACTTCATCAATTTGTATCACAAAGACTACATTATTCAGGCACGAGTTGTTTCATATTTAATATCATATTACATATGTCCCTTGATGAACAAAGGACTGTAATGTAATTGGGTTCAACCATCAGGTTAAACCCTCAAGAGAACAGAGTTCAAGCTGTTAATAAATTACTGCAGAATCCTGACATAAAATTGAAGGTTGGGAATTCCATCTGTTGTTTTAATAGAGAGAGAACGATTACTTAAATATTTTAGAAAGGCTTGGCTGAGTAGCAACAGGAGAGATGAGGTAGGTCTGAGCTACTGAATCACTGTGATAGCATTTTAAGACAAACAGCAGGAAGCTACTAAAAAAATTCAGTTTTTCTTTTCTCAGTCTTTCACGCTTCCCTAAAAATTCTCCATTCTGCAATAAGACATAGCATTAAAAAATTATGAAGTTGACATGGCCTTAGCTTCATTTCTGGGGGAATTACTGCTGTAAAATTGCAAGGTCTAACCTTGATTTAAGTGCCTGGAGCCTGAAACATCTTGGTCTGAAGCAGTTCTATTGCATGGTGATGGAATGTAGGAAATGACTGGCTGCTTTGAAGCTGAGTGGTAGGTGCTGGGTAGAGAGGGGAGGAATAATTGGTTGAGCAAGCAGAAGAAATTGTGGTATAAGACAAAGAAAAATACTATTAATGAGAGAACATGTAATTTGGGCATTTTTCTTATTCTCAGAAGGAGCTAATGATGAAATCTGTGCTCAATTCAGCTTTGAAAGAGTATAGAACTGCTTAGATATGCAACACAGAAAGTAGAGATGCTGCACATAGAGTTGTAGATTGGCTGAGGGCTTGGAGGCAGCTGCTGATCCTTTCCCCAGCCTCTCCTTTGCAGAGGCTGTCACTGGAGCGCTCAGACACTCCGCGGGGTGCTGGGGAATGCCAATGCCGGCCCTCTTTGCTCCCGTTGAGCTCCTCCTTTTGGTGTCAGCAGCAGCGTGGCCTGGAGACCGAAGGAACAGGGGCTGTGTGGGCTGAAACACCTTTGTGGCCATCAGCAGAGCGCTGCTGCTGCGCTGAGACTCGGGCACTGCCCAGCCAGCCTCGGAATGCCAGCTCCATTAGACATACAACCCCCATTCCTGGGAGGAGGGTGTCAGGATTTCTTTCATTTGAAACCAAATTCGTGTTTCCCTGTCAGAATGTGTAACATTTTTGCATAACAGAAGGCTTCTTTATTGAAGTATATTCAAAGAATTAACATTGCGAGGTTTAAAGACACATTATATTGAATTTTTTTAAAAGCATGACATTTTTGTAACTAGGTCATCTATCCATTAATTCATATCCCTTATTGCTCAGAGATATTAATATAGATATTTTTTCATAACATTAATCTCCTGCAATATGAATCTCCTTATTTCTAAAATGAAACCCATTAAGCATTAGCTGGTTCATAAAAGAATACAATAATCTGATAGCCTGATTAGATGTTATTTAATTTGATAATGGTGTACCAGTGGCTAGGGGGAAACTGTTAAATAAACATGGACGCATTGCTCTATTAAATAGTTAAATTATCCTCTTGATCTATCCTTAAACAGTTCTCCCACTTCCTTAGCATTTTTAGGAACAGATAAATGAAATCTGTGGAGTAACTTGCATATGCACATTATAAATGCAGTTACTTTTTGTAGTCACAGCAGACATAGGTGGCAACACTACTGCCTTCCAGTTTTTGCCAAAATGTAGAGGTATCCTGTTGCATTGGTAAGTTAATGGCCACATCTTCAGCTCCTCATGTCCAGAGGGAATGAACAAGCATGGCAAAGACATTCAGGACAGAGGCAGCACTGGGAAGGACTGCTCCATGAGCAAACTGCCCCTGCCTGGGCTGGTCAGGCTGGGAGCACAGGGCCTTCCTCCCTCCTGTGCATGATATGCCCTGACATCACCTCTGAGTCCCAGGAGGCGAAAACATTGACCAAAAAGATGAAAACCCTGCTGTTAGTCCTGCCTATGCACTGGTTTAGGAAGAGGAAGGCTGGGAAGGAGGTGGGAAATGGAGCAGGGGGAGCTGGCACAGGTGTCACATAGGATCTCAAGGAGAAGGATTGCAGCTTGCTTTATGGTGCTGGAGAAGTGATCCTAAAACAGGAGCTCTGAGAGGTGTCAGGGCAATTTTTGGCTATTGCAGTAACTTGCAGTCCTTGCAGAGAGAAGTTGCTGCTGTGGAAGAGTGAGCTGGGATTGGTGTTTGTCACCATGGGTGGTGCCGATCCAGTGATAAAGGTGTGGGGAGTCTTTTCCCATAGCCCCAGGGTTTCTCCAGAAAACAGAGCCTGTGTGTCCATGTGCAGTGTGTGAGCCCTGAAGTGCCCAGAGCTGCAGTGTGTGCATCCTGTGATACCTCTGCAGCAAATTGGATTTGCTTCAGTGGAGTTGCTCCAATTTATGCCTGAACAGAATTAGGCCTTCTACATGGTTTGGATTCAAATTATTGCTTGTCACAGCCACCAAAGTCATCTGATGTTAATTCATTGGAGTACTGTGGATTGTCTGTGCTCTCATCTTGTCTCTTACTGTCAAAGAAACATCCCCAGCTGAAATGTATCCAGGGCTCATGCACAGCAGCTCCTCTCTTTTTCCTGCACCTTGGAGGAAAGGAAAAATCTTTTGTAGTACACAGTGACCAGAAACTAGCTTGTAAGTCAGGTATAAACTATAAGAATGTTAAAATAGTTCTGTGCTAAAGAAATAGCTTATAAATATTCCTTGTGGGGATTATGCATGAAGCCAGTTAGCAGAAATTACTGGGTTCTAGGCAGCTGGAAAACATTGGTGTATATATTAAATGTTTTCTATTGATTAAGTGCAGCCTCTCTGTAAATATCTTTTCTTACCTTGCTTGCTGCTATGTTGCTACTTTTTGCACTCTGCTATGGGGCTGCTTTTGCTCTTTAGCTTGTTTGTTTTTCTATTTTACTTTTAAATTTTTTAAAATTTTATTATTTAATTTTTTTTCCTCCAATCTCTTGTGAGTGACTAAGAAGTCTTGGGAAATGACAGAATGTGATTTGTTTTACAAGTCTGGAAGAGCTCTCTGTAAAAGCAAGATGGGACCCGGAACAGGGTCTTAGTTTGAGGATTATAGATACCACGTATAACCCATGAAAACATATGTGGATCTCATTCAGTATGAGAAAAAATGTGAGATAATGATTTATTATTGCATACTTTAAATATTTTTTCCAAAAAGGGAAGCATAACTAAACTGGGAAGGTTGTTTTGATGCTTTTTTGAATTTCAGTTGGTTCACTATACAATACTTATATACTTATTTACAGTTTTGAGCATATGCTTTGAGAAATTTTAAAATTCAAGTGAATTTTTTTATGTAAGTCTTTTCAGACCTTGCTTCCATTTGCATTATCATTTGCATGCCCCTGGCATGATTTAAGGGGCAGTGGCTTCAATACCATAAGAATAAAATAATTTTAAATGGCGAGAGACATGTCAAAAATGTCTATTTGATTTCACAGTGAAATACTTAGTCTGATTTTCACAGGAATTAAAAATGTATTTATCAGAACATATTGCTAGCTAATGGAGAAAAGGTTTTTTATTATCTTAGCAAAAATATGCTATTCGGATAAAAGAATTTTCGCGTATGTTTCTCAGACATGGATGAGAGAATAGATATTTTGGATGGCTTTCTTGTGCTCTTTTTGCCCTTTATTTCAGCAATAGGGTCTTGTGGCTTGAGCAGGTAACTCAAATATATTACAAATCTAACCTAGACTACTGATGAATCACATGGCCTTTTGCAAGAAATTGAAAAAAAAAAAAAAGAAAACTTGTCTCTGAAAATTATCTGTGTGCCAAGAGTTGGAACTTTGTGAAGGATGATCAGCTTTTTGGAGAGAGCACTCATGTTCTTCTGCATAGCATTCTGTAAAGATGTCTGATGTTTAGCAACCAGCTCACAAAATTCAGGGTGTAAGAACTTGGAAGCGATGCTCCAAAAAAGCTAATTTGAACTTTGTCGTTACATGAGATGTGGAGAAAATGCCACTAGGATCATCCAGGGGACAAACCTCTTTTATCTACTGACTTTCAAACTTCTTTTAAGGATGTTGTCTAGGAGATCCTGGATGTTTAAAGAAGGTACAAGTGAATAGGATCCTGTATTTTGGGAGTTAATGCTTATTCACAACTTGTCTTAGTCCTCATCCCATTGACTTTGTGAGCCATTCTGTCACTGATCTTTGAGATTTCCCAGAGCAGTTAGTTCTGCAGAATTAACTGGCTCTGGTTTGCTTTAGGCTGAGGTAATGGTGCTGTGCTTGGAGGTATTGGGTTTCCTTAATCCCCACTGAAGTTCACACAGAAGCATTGACACTGTTGGGAAAGGTGAATCAAGCAGCAGAGCTCCATTTTTTGCATCTCTCTGTTTACTTTCTCCAGTAAACTGGAGAAACTTTCTTCAGTAAACTGAACTTTAAAGGACTGTAGTAACTACTTGAAATAATTGAATGTTTCAGGATTTGAACTATTTTGGCTGGTGGAATTCAGGAGTTGTGGCTGGAGTTGAATTGGACACTCAGCCCAAGTATGATCAAAGCTAAGGTACCTTTTGCTGCTCCAAAAAAACCAAAGCAACAACTTGGCTTAGGTGATCTTCTCTCAATGAAAGAAGTGTTTTCAAAAGCACTCACACCTCTGTTTCTGGGCCTTCTAGAAGTGCTGAGCAATTACCTGTCTGTGTAGGCAAGCAAAGGCCTTGAGAAACCAAATGCCTCGTGCTAAACTGTATTTACATTGTCCATCTGTCCATGAAAATAGCATGGTATTCTCAAATATCTAAAAGCTTGACAAAATCTCTTCATCAGGTCTGGAGCCAATGGGTTCTTAAGGTGTTTTGTTTGTTTGTTTTGAAGCATCTAAACTAACATTAAGTTGTCAGGCAGAGGAAGGCTTTCTCTCAGGAGATGAGAGAGGACAGGGAGCTGTACCTTCTCTGTGAATGTTAAAGTGCTGTGGTGGTTCTGGGCAGAAGTCAGGTTCAGACAGCAGTATTCATTTCAAAGGTGATGTTCCCATACCATCTGGGATTAATACGTGCTACAGAATGATTCATAAAACTGCACGGAAATGATGTATGTTTATCCAATACCTTTGGCACTCAGCACTATTCATAAAAGTGTAAATGTTCTGTTCCCTTTGAAATAGGGACTTGACAGTGTATTGGGTTCCCTGCTTCTTGTTAGCATCTCATCTAAGCTAGGAGTGGACAGGGAACATTTTAATTTCTCCTGTGTCTCAGAGGAAGGGCAGATCAGTCTACTTCTGCATTATCCTGCCTACCAGCGGGCCTAGCTATAAAGTTATAAATGGTAATTTTTCTGCCACAACTGTTCTTGAATGAGTTGAATATCAACTATGCAAAAGAGTTTGGTATTCACTATAGAAAAATGTAAAACAACAGCACTAGAATTCTCCCTGGACTGTATTTAAGCCCTTTAAAACTACCACAAATGTTACTGAAACAATCAACCCCAAAACAACCCCCAACATTTTAAGGCAAAAACAAGCCCTGGGCAAAACTAAGTAGAGCCTCAGCATTCATTATACATTACAGGATACTTATTCCTATAGCTGCAGGTGATCTAGGTACTCCATAGCAACAACCTTGAAGCATTTAAAAAAAAAATTGTATCATTAAAAAGTAATAGTTGCTGGGACTCTTCAAACACAATTTTAATACTTGACAAATTGTTAGAATTTTGGAAACTGAACTTTATTTTTATAGTCACTCTCATGACAAAGATTTTTAGCAGAAAACTTTTACTCTAAAAACCCCATAAAATAATACTCCCCAAGTGAAGGAGTGGGGTTTCTTACAATGCTTTTTCATGCAAGCTCAATCCCAGAAGGAAGAGCTACACTGTACCACAGGCAGCTTTGAGCAGTAGAGCTGGGGGGAAATGGCTGCACAGCCTATTGGTGCACTCAGACCATGATTAGAAAATCGAATGAGAACCTCAAATTTGAATTAAGAATTTATGTGGAAAGTCCTATTAAAATGAGCAACTCAGCCACAGAGTATTTCTGAAAAATCTCATTTTACAAGTCAAATTAAAAATCCCACTTTACAGAACCACTTATGCAGGTTAAAAGGCATTGAGTGCCCTTTGTCAATAGCCTCAGTAAACAGAAGTGGGAGATTAGTCTAACACTTGCATTCAAGACCCAGGGATCCAAAGTCACACGCAGCCTGACATGACAGTTTTCTGGTACCTGGTGACAATCCAGGAACTGCCCTCGGGGTAGCTCTGTGATCCTGAGCTGTTTGGTCAGTCATCTGGGATGCAGGAAACCCACTGCGACATTTCTGCAGTGAAACAAAAAGAAATGGGGGAACTTCAAAACCTCTCATGAAATAGTTATTTTCTGCCTTGCTATGGCATCTGTGAAACTTGTCCTTCTTCATTTGGAAGTATGGATTGCTCTGCTGCTGGGGATTGAACTGAACCTGGCATGGGTCCATGGTATCCACCCTGGTAGCTGGGACTAGGGCTCTTCCTTGTGCATTAGTCCAGACTCAGGAGGCTAAAGTGGACGCTCAGCACAAGTATTTGTGTGTGTGCAGAGCAGCAGAGCGGTGCTCAGCTTGTAGCATTAGCACATGTTTGGTTTTAGTATAGGTGAAGGGATGCCAAATCAAGTGAACATACTTCAGGGCCAGAAATAGGATCCTGTAAGATGGCCTCAGGTAACACTCATGTTAGTGAGGGGAAGAAGAGTTTTTCTGCCCAAAAGTTAGATGCTAGGGAAGCAACTGCTGGAGCTGCATTGCTTCTGAAAGCACTGGGAGTGCAAAACCTCAGTGGTGATGGCTCTGCTCATGAGGGCTGCCTCTGGCTCAGGTGAGTAAGAAAAACTCATCTGGAGCTGGTTTCTGTGATGGAGGAAATGGGGCCACCTTCCTTTCAGGCTGAACTCCTGCTCTGTTCACTTCAATACATTTCTTGTTCTGGCATTAGTGTGCTGGGCAGCCGGGCAGGGACGTGAGCACAGATTTTAAGTGTATTGAATATGTACAGAACAGAACAGCTGCAGCGAGCAATGCCAGAGCCCAGGCCACCAAGCAGCGACCCAGAGCATCTGCTCAGTGCCTCCCCTGAGCACCAGTGCTGTGCTGTAGCAGCTCTCTGGTACTGGGAACAAATGGCCCTTTTCATTGACCGAGGGGCTGATGCTTCCAGAAAGCCACGTGTGGCCTGGGGGAGACTGCAGTGACCTGGTACAGGTCTGAGAGGGAATGTTTGTGCCAGTATCCCATCCCTCTCCTTAGTGTGTTCCTGCTTGCTTGCAAACAGGTGCTCTCCCTGTGCTTGCATATCCTGCTTGGGAAACTAATTCAGTGTCTGTGTGGAGGAAGCAAAGGTCTGAGATGCTGAAATGAGAATGAAGGCTGTAGCACCTCCTCAAAGTAAGCCTGCTGAATGAACTCTTAATCCCTAAATAACCGGTCTGGTAGAACACAAAATAAGGTGCTCCTGAAACAGAAGTTCAACTGTTGCATCAGAAAATTGTAATTTACATGCTTTCTAAAGAAATCCCCATCTACTGGGCTATTTCTCTTGAGCCTGCACTTCTCAGTAGCTGAGTTACAGTCCCTTTTAGCTCCTCTGGAAAACTCTCCCTCACCTCAGAGGTGGAGCTGCTGGAGTGGCCACTGGCCAGAGGTGATCCTGCTCTTCCTCTTCTGCCAGCTCTGGAAATTGCCTCACCATCTGTGGGGCTTGTTCAGAGCACTGAATTGGCAGAAAACTACCTCCTCTTTAAAAAGGGAGCTTTTTAAAGGTTCTTCCAGATGAACATGTTCATTTGCTGCTAGGAAAGGTGCAATTTCCCTGTCCCTCAGCACTGTTGTCTGACCAGGATGTGGGTGCCAGAACAAGCTGGATGGGCAATGGAGAATATACAAGGACTCATCAAAAATCACCCTTTTTCCAGACCAAGATGGGACTCCTTACTGAAGCAGCCTGTAAGGAAGGTGGACTATAATATATGCATTGGTGTAATGAAAATCCTTGAGAATGAAAGATGAAATCCTGGCATCATTAAAATCAGTGAGAAAATGTGCTGAATGCCATTAAGGTCTTTTACCATAAAAAGTAGGGGTGTCCATTAACCCATCAGGCTGTTCATACCTTCAACCCTTATGACTTAAGAGCAATTTGCTGGTGCAGGTTTTTATTTTGTTTTCTGGTAACTTAGAAAAATATCAAGCACCATATACTAGGTTGATGCTTCCCCCCACCTTCCCCTTCGAACTTATAAGAAAGCAAATGTTGCAATCTGTTTTCCCTGGCCCACAACAAAAGGAGGTGCTCTCTCAGCCAGCCACACCTTAAAAGTGAAAGATCAAGACTTAAAGAGAAATATTAACAGTATGTAGTTATCACATAATGCTGAAGTCTGCATCTCTGAATTAATCATTATAAACCTTGATGTTCTTGCAAGCCACCACTTCTTTTCCCAAAGTCAGAAGAGAGATTGTCCCTTGTTTTCCTGTTAGACCATGGGATAAGACATGCTTACCCATGTGAAGTTTAGGTTTGCCTATGTTGCAGCTTGAGGCCATGTAGAACATGTGGTCTTTCTGGTTTTTTGTTTAAAAATCTAAAGCTGCACTCTTCCCGTTGGATGGGCCGGAGTGCTATAGAACCAAAGGCACTCCAGTTTCAGCTTCATGGAGCCTGTGGTGACAATGCAAATGCAAAAACCTTTTGCAGGATTTGAAATGTAGATTATATTGGTATTATATAGGACATTGGGGACATAGGAGTCATTTGGCTTTGACTTCATACTGGCATATTTATATTCACGGTTTTCTATTTATGATCATTTAGGAATAGGATCAGGAAATGGATATTGAAGCATTACTTGCCAAATGCAAATACGACTGAAACAGATGACGTGATCTTTAGAGTAATTTTGTACAACTGGGGAAAGAGAGGAGTAAAGGAGAAAACCAGTTTACATGTCAGTTCTGTGAACTTCATAATAGAAAGGCCAGAAACTACAGTGAGAAATTATCTGAAACAGTCAGCAGCATTGCTTTATTGTGAGAAATGATGATGATAAACTTGGCTACAAAGACAGTGAGAAATTTTGTGGTGTAAAAGATCACAGTCCAGAGTTACCAGGTTCAGAGGACTGAAATCAGAACTGAAACTGGATGCCAGCAGAATCAGACACTTTGGCTCCACAGAAGAAAACTGGGCAAGAATAAAGATTTTTTCATCCAAATGCCATGGCTCCAGTCCCTGACTCTGAGAAAAACATGCAGAAGAGCTGGGTTATTGTTTTCCCTGAAGATGTCTTGTACAACTTGATAAAGCACAATAAATTGCATTTACTTATTAGGGTATTTAGAATAGGGCAAAGCTCTAGGCTAAAGATAGGAGCACGGGCTGTAGGTTTGGAGTGACCTTTTCAGTTGCTGTTTTCTGCCCTGACCCAAGAAGCTGCACTGTAATTATCCTTTTATAATTCACTTCTCAGAAAAGCAACCTTATTTCCTCTTTAAATCTACATAAAGACTACTTTTTGTAGCCCAGTTCCTTGAACTTTTGCTATTATAACTTAAGCTAAAAACTCTTGGTAGCAGCAGCTTCAAGGATAGTTGGGAAATTGGATCAGCTGCCATCCCAGCCTTGGTTTTCCCAAGCTAGACGAACCACTTGCTTCTTTCTACCAGAAATCTCATCTGGCATGAGAATCTTTTGTTTCCTCTATTCTGTGTTGGCTTTACCAGCTTCTGTTCTCACCAGCTGTATCAGCTTCTGTTCTTACTCCTAAAATGCCTTTGGAACTGGTTATCCTGTGGCTACTTCTGAAGTCCTTTCCCTACAGTTTTCCTCACTTATCAAATCCAGATAGTTTTAGCAAATTTTGTTTAAGAAAATTCCAAGACTCTAGTGTTAATATTCTGGATGACTTCAGGAATGAATGACTTCAGGAAATTTTTTCACTTCGTTTCCCTTCCTTAAAATTTGCCCTTATGAAATAAAAATCATAGTTAGAGACCAAACTTTGTTTCTTTATCCATTTAACTAAACTTAAGCAAGTTACAATAACTTAATTCAAATTTATTTTGCATGTGCAACTCCCTTATAGCGTGATTTCTAAAAGTCTAATATGATTTTGCTTGTTACTTTGATAATTATTTCATAAAGAAATCTGCCAGCTGCCATGTTCAGGAAAAACTTTTTCACATCATCAGTAGAAATCACTGGTTCATGTGAGCAAAATTAAGATTGCTCACCATAGATTTCTTGTTAGTGTTCAGCTTCCTAATATGAGTGGGTTTCAGTAGTAGGTTATTGAAGTGATCTTAGCAGAACCTCTTCTCATGCTTCTTCCACATCTTGAAAAGCTTTATATCTTTAAGTATGCTGGCCTTGCTTATCTCATTATAGTTTATTACATCATTGACAAATAATCCCACCTCCCTGTAAAAGGCTTCTTACACACCTTTTGCTTCTTAATGCTAGCTGCAGGTACCTGTACTGGGATGCGAGTGAGGGTCCCTTGGTTTTGAGTGCCTGTATAATGTCTTCAGTCAAACATTAGCAAGTTTCTCTTCATTTTTCTGTTCAAATGTCTTGTATTACACAAGATAGTAAGGGGAGGCTTCCATTTCAGCTACATTAAAGCTTTATACAAATATAAATTTGGATGTTTAACGTCTATTGAGCAGTTAAAGCAGATTGCCACAGGTCCAGGACTTTATATGCCTGTGTGTATTGACTCACTGAGGGCAGAGTGGTTATGCACGTGCAGGAGCTTTGCTCTGCAAGTGAAGTGGTTACATCAGGCCTCCAGCCTGCTATCATCTGAGGTGCCCTTAAAAGAGTAAATATTTATGTGATCATTAACTATTTCACAATGACTATTTTACTGCCTTTTAAAAAAAGCTCAGTAAAAAACTAAGAGATTGCAGAAGGTTGGTTTGTTCCTTAAGATCTCTTGAACTGGAAAAAACCTGTCTTTTAGAAATAAGCAACAGACCAGGATAGTTTGATCTGCAGTACTGGGGCAGCAATGTCATTGCTGTGGTCTGAGGTTGCAAGTCTCTTGCTCAGTGCTATGCTATAGCTTATTTAATCTTCCAGTTTTTAGTTCTCTGCCCAGGAGATAGAGAATCACATTTAGCTTTCTAATAATGGTAGCTTGTTGGGATTAATTTCTGCAGGCTGCTGAATTTGTCAGATGAGGATCTTCATAAATCAGACAATCTAGATGTGAATTGCAATCTGGACTCCTCCTTTGAGACCCTTTTGGAAGGCAAGTACATTGAGACATTTTCTCTTGGATTATTCTACAGCAAAACTGCTATAGAAATACTAGTCAGTTTAACTTTTTTAGCCTTTTCAGTATGTCCTGTCTCTTACAGAGCCTATTATTCCTGACAAAATGATCAGAAAGTTGTGTTTTAAAGTGTGAACTGTTTGTTCCTCACCACAGTTGCTCAGGACTCATCCTGGCTTGCTCATGTGATCGTGTGCCCAGCTGCAGTTTCAAAGTGGATTTGCTGTGCAGCGGTAGAAATCTCTTGGAAAATAGGTAATCTGATATATTAGTTTGTGTCAACCCATGAGGACT
>VYZP01031474.1:0-37566 GCA_013400635.1 Hypocryptadius cinnamomeus | reverse complement strand
AAAACTGATACAGGACAAATGCCAAGGACAGAAAGGTCTATGCAGTGAAACGATGCATGAAATATTAAGAGGGCGGTGTTTGGCAGCTTCATTAGGAGGCCAGGGGAAGCATTCTGCACACCAAGAAAGGATGAAGGCAACTGTGTCTTGGAAACTTGACAAAGAGATCTTTGTGTTCTCCTCTCTCGTTTGGTTTAACATCGTCACACTCCTCTCTCTTTCCCGGAAAATGCTCTCAGCCACAGCAGAGGACCCTGTGTTTCTGTTTGGGTGGATGTGCAGGTCTCCCTCCATCCCCTACCCCTGACACACTGAATCAGTCTCCTGCTGGATCCACATGGATTCACACAAACTATGGGAGTGGACAGAGGGAGCTCTCCTGCTCTTGTTTCGGGCAGGCTGTACATTCAGCCAGACATTTCAAGATCAATTATTCTCAAATTTGAGTTTATATACAAGCTAGTGAATGAAATGTTTTGTAAACGTGAATGATTTTTTTTTTAATGGGAAAACACAACTTTATCCCAGTGCTCAAGGGATGATGTGTGCCTCAGTCCAACATGGAGAGAGTTGATGGCAAGAACATAGATGATGGAACTCATAAATAAGTGGCAGCAGATCTGCTTATAAATAGCAAAAATAGTGGTGGACATTGAAGAAAAAGAACTCCCTGCAAAAAGAAGAAACTTGAAAACATAATGTGGAAGAAAAAATTAGTCCAAAGAAAATTATTTTGATGACATTTGGGAAAATAGACAAGGTTGAACTGAAATTAATCAGATCACAATTCCTTTTGTGGACATGAAAATTTGAAAATTTCAAAACCATTTAGTAATATAAACTTCTTACCTCAGAAGTGGTTGTAGAGAATATTAAGAAAATGTTATTTGAAACACAGAATTCTAACTAACATTCTCAATGCACTTTATTAGCATTATAGAAAGAAAAAAAATTCACAAATTGTAACTATTTCATAGACACAGATGAATAGGCAGTAAAATCTAAAGAGCTAAGGACAGAGAAAACCATTTTTAAGGTAAATTAATCATAATGCATTGAAGATATTTTTCTACTTCCGTTGAAGCAGAAGTAGGAAACAGCACTGCTGCTGCTTGTCACAGAAAAGCATCCTGCTTCATATGGAAACAAGAAAGTGCAACTTCTTTTGTCAGAGGCCTTTAAGAAATTTTCCACCACTAGTACTCATTCTTTAGGCCCCTTTGTCTCTTTCTCAGGCACCTGTTAGTTAGCTCCTTGATTGTTCTGCAGAGGTAAATCCCTGTGTTAGAAGGAGGAGACAGCAAAGGAAGCAAGGCAGCACAGTGACCTTGCACGTCACAGGTCAGCCAGTGCTTGTCCCAGTTGTTTAGGATCCTGTTTGCCTTGCAATCCAGCTGCAGGACAGATGTTCTCAATATAGCCTCTTCTAAAGCTCTGAGAAGATTGCAGATTTCAATTTTAAGCTTTCAAGAAGAGTATTCTCTGTTGGCAGACATTTTCATGGTCTGGTTCTAGAAATGCTTTCTCTTGGATGCATAACTGTGAACAGTGACCAGGAAACAGAGATCCCTCGCTTGTCCCTAGTTAATGCACCTGGGGCTAGTGCTTGGTTTTACAGTGCAGAATGAGCTCAGCAAAAGAGTAGCTATAGAAGCAGAACTGCCATACTTCAGTAATTATTTTGAGTGATGCAGATCTCCTGTGTAGCTGCACACAGCAGATAAACTGCAGGGATGCTGGTTTGTTGCTTGTATTAAAGGTGGTTTGTGCTGATTTTTCTGTTGCAGGGAGTGAAAACCTGCAAGTGTTTGGTTTGAAAAGTGCAGTGAGGTTGCTCTCTTTGTTTCAGAATGAGTCCAAAACAAAATAGGTAAGACAAGTATCTTTACTGGCAGTGGATGACTGCTCCTCTGCCATATGTGTGATGAAAGAAGATTTATGTCATGGGTAATGCCCAGATTTGTTGAAAATATTGGTTGACTTCCTCAGCAGGCCAGAAATCATCTTGCAATAAAACACAGTATGTTATTGCTTCTCTGGGTTACTGCTGTTATGAGTTGATGACTGCATGATGAGAAATTTAAATTTTTCAGTGATAACATTTAACAGAGGCAGTCTCAAGAAAACAGCAGAGACAATTGCAAGCATTTGGGTAAGTGCATGGGCACTGCAGTTAGACTATTTCAAGAATCCCCTACTGTATCCATCATAAAAACAACCTCTATGATGTGAGAAGATTGATAACACACTCCGTACTGTACGTGATTTTCATTCAGTCAGTAGATTCCAAAAGTGAAAATAAGTTGCATCACATCAGAATCACAGTATATCATGTCTCCAGGCTAAACTACAAGTCTTTTAAGGAGGTCCTTCAGTTCAAAACAAGTTTTATTTACTTAGCTAATGCCTGGAAATACTCTATAGTTTTACTGTGGAAAGAAGTTCTTTCTTATCTCTTTTATTTTTTAAATTATTTTTTAAATTTAAGTGTACTGAATGCTTGATTATACCTAATTGTCATCCCAAGCTTACACACTGAAGAAAGAAACTCCTTTTGCAAGATTCTGACTGTATTTTGTAACACATTAGAGAAACTCTCATATGGATTAAATCTCCTGAGTGCCTGACATATGTTCTGTGAAAAAGAAAAATGACATATTGTTCTGTAAAACTATTCCCTGTGTCTCCCCACTTGCCAAGTTTACTATACATTGTGTGAAACGAAAAAAAATGTCCAGAATATTTCAGGAAAAGTGGAACAAACAATTGCAGTCCATTGTGACAGCAATGAATATATTGTAAGTGTAAATGCTGGTATCAGGAATATTCTTTATGGTCTTTGAAATGCTTTCACTTGACATATTTCAGATTGCCTGGTTTGTACTCTGTAGAACAGGCCCAGCCCTGTTTATAGATATAAATTGGGTGTTATTAAGGAATACTAGGTGTGATGAGCAAACCATGAATTATAGATAACAGCTTTCACAATGCTTTTTGAAATGCACACCAATGATGCTTTGCCATAGAAACCTGTATACAAAATACCACATTTAACAGTTGGCATTAAAGAAACTTAGGAGATAATACAGCAGAAAGAATATGTCCTTGGACTAGTTTATAGAGTGCAATTACATTTTAATGTGTAAAATGTCTTTGAATGAGGAATTTTAGCTTTGTTTTCTCTGGAGATTGCAAGAGAAATAAAAAAATTGATCCTTGGAAATGAGGATTTCAAGACTATTGTATTCCAATATAGTCCATCAGATCTCATGTGCTACTTCTGATGCTGTTTGGATAGAAACATGCAGAAATTAACTACTTCAAGAAGCAGAGGTAATAAGGATGTAGTGTTCCTCTCCTTCTTTAGAGTCAACACCAAATTCAGGACTAGTGATGCCCTCTTGCTTGGTGTCCCATCGTGTCCATCCACATTGTCTGGCTGACTGCAGTTCACCACCAGCTCTAAGCTGCATTTCCCACTCATGCTGTAGTGTGCATGATGAGGTTTCTCTTTGGTATCAGATGTATTTGCAGGGATATTTGGGATATAAACATGTTGTGGGCATGAAGATGAATTTTTGTTCAGTCCTGTTTTGAGCGCTTCTTTATCCCAGGCCCTGGCATCCACAGAGAATTTCAAATGCCCTGTCCACTAGAATGGTGACAGGATCATGCACAACCAATCCAGGTTTTCGAAGCGTACTGAGGACATTTTATTGTAGCAGGTGATGACTGAACTGATTGCTGGACCCATTACACACAAGCAAGGAAGAACTGGTTGAGAAAGTGAAGGTCAAGGGTGGCCTTGACTGCAGTGACCATGAGACTTGGCAAATCCCCATGTAAGACAGACTAGGAGGAATAAGAGGCTCAGGAGAGAGAGTTAGTCTTCAAGGACAACCTCCTTAGGGCATAAGAGCAGTCTACTGCAATATATGGAAAGTAAATCAAAAGTAACAGAGGACAAGCATGGGTGGAGAGGAGACTCCTGACCCAGCTCAGATGCACACAGGGATCACACTGAAGGAGGAAGCAGAGGTGGCAGCCCAGAAGGTATTCAAAGACACTTCTTGAGCATGCAGAGAAAGAACTGCAAAATCCAAAGCTCAAGGTGAGTTGAAATTAGCAAATGATGTAAAGGGTATAAAAGGGCTCCTTGTGCTGATATGCCTGGAAAGAGTGGCCAGTGTCAGCCTGGGTCCAGTGACCACACAGCAAGTCTGTTGTGATGAGGCAGGTTCAAGGTCAAGCCAGGAAACCAAGCCAGCAGGTCAGGATCAGGGAGGTAGGAGACTGGGCACTGACACAGCTGCAGCACAGCTGCAGTGTCGCTCAGGCAGAGGCCAAGTGCAAGAGCCTCAGCTTGAAAGCAGCTCCCAAGGGATGGAGAGGCAGGCAGGCCTTTGCTGAGGTTGTCTCTAGCTTTATTCCTAACAAACAGCTCAGATCAGCAAAAACGCTGACCTTGAACTCAGTCAAATAAACTCCTGAACCAACTAAAATCCTGGCAAGGGGAGTTGAATCAGGGCCCTGATGCTCTACAGGCTGGGGATTTGCTGTGCAGAAATCAGTATTGCAGAATAAAACCTGGGGGACCTGGTGGACAAGGAGCTGACTGTGGGTCAGCAACATGCTCTTGTAGCAAAAGGAGGCTGACAGCACTCCAAGCTCTGTGAGCAAAAGGCCAGGCAGCCTCCGAAGGGGAGGCATTAGTCCCTCTGTTTGTTTACTCTGCCCCATTTCGGACTCCCCATCAGGAGAAAATGAAACACTAATGCAGGGCCAGGGGCAGACTGCCAGGATATTGTGTGGCTGGAGTTTCTGAGAGAGGGGGAGCAGCTGAGAGAGCTTGTTCAGCCCTAAGGAGAGGTGACTTCAGGGAGAACCCTCTTGGTGTAGGCAGCTACTGAGGGGGCTGAGAAGAACATGGAGCCCAACTTTTCCCAGAGGTGGAAAGAGGCAGTAAAGATATGTTGAAAAATGAAAAATTTTAACTTGATACAGTAATTTTCTTTTTTGCTGAGAGGCTGGTTGAACACTGGAGTGAGCAGGATGCCATGAGGGGCTGCAGTGTCCCTCACCCTTGGAGATGCTCTGAGCCAACCTGCATAAGGCCCCAAGCAGCCTGCTCTGAGCAGGAACCTGAGGGGAGGGAACCATCCCACAAGTGGGATTTCACATGGCAGCAAGGTGCTTTGCTGTGGTGTTAAAATGCAAGTCCAAGGACAGAGGTTTGTACTTAGCAACACTTCTAATTCTCAGGAAACACGTACACATTATTCTGCTCCAACATCTGTTAATAATAGAATATGAAGCAATACGACTTTCTAATAGAACTGTTGAGAAGAGCAACAGATGGAAAATTCTGTGCAAAATAAGTCATATCAATATGATTTAATTTTTGTGTTTGCCTGGGACTCTGACAACAAAATGGTCTGATTCTGTGGCAGATGTACAGCAACATTTGAGAACTGCTACGAGCCCTGTTCCCTTCACCACCACCTGAAATAAAACAGTGAGGTGGCTCCACAGGCTCACTGCTGTCATCTTTCTGAACTCTCTCAGGCACAACTTCTCAAATGCCAAGCAGGATGGTGTTCCTACCACTTCTTTGCTCTCAAACTGAATCTACAGCTCTAGTGGTTAGGGTAGGCAGCAGGACTAACTCCAGTAAATTAAGTTATCAGCTGTGTTAATGCACTAGGGCTGCACTGTCCCACGGACAGCCCACTGGCCTTGCTCTTCTGGAGATGTCACTTCCTTCTTCTGCTCTCATTTTACCTAGCTATTAAACTCAAGAGTTTCTCCAGTAAGCATTCTGACAAATATGGAAGTTTATTGTATTAATTAATTACTGGGATTACATTCCATCTGTTGTGCTGAGAACCATCCCATCCACTTTGTGTCTTCGGTATCTGATGCAAGGGTGAATCAAAAATGGCAAATGCATACAGGGATAACCCATCTGCCTGAAGTATTTGTAGCTATTTAACACAATGGCAACTGGGTCTGTTGTCCTTACACCTCTGCATGAAGAAACCTGCAGAAGATGTATTTGATATTTCAGTGATTTACCTGTAATCCAGTTGCATAACAAAGTGTTAAAACAAACAGCAGTGTAGGAAGTCTTCCTTAAATACCTGCCATATACCTACATAGGATTCATACACTACAGAGGAGTATAGTTTTAACTTTACAGAAAAAAAAAAAATTGTTAGAGGGAATTTCCTTATTCCTAATAAGAAAGTTGACATTGCTGAATTAGCTTATGGAATTAATTATGAGCAAAGCACCCTCAACAAAACATGAAGACAAATCACTGGCCAAGGAACCTGGCACTAGGGCCTCCCCATTATGTCAGCCACAACATCAGAAGAGGGTCAGGGATATTCTGCAGGATCTTTCGATAGAGGAAACCATACAGTGATTTTTAATTTCTAATGCAAGTAAATATAAAAATACACTGTCTCTACTGGCTATTTGTAATTAAATACTGTTTGTAGAGCTGAGAGACTGGCTTTTTTATAACTAATTTTCATATAAAACTTCTGTCAGTACATACTCTTTTATATGCATGCTAGTGCATAAATAGGGCCTTAATCCATGGCAAGTAAATAGCTGGAAACTGTTCTTTTCATATTTAGGACTCCTTGATTTAGTGCTTCAAATTTTTTTGGTAGACACAGCAGACAGTTTCTAAAGCAGCCTAGAGAATTTTAACACATCTTCATTTTAATAAAGTTCAGTTCCTAATTTTGTGTATATTTGGCCTTACCACATTAAGTCCACACTCAGAAGATTACAAGAGTATGACATTTTTATGTCTGATAACAAAAATCAGTTTCATACTGCTTTGAGTAGAACTTTTTAAAACAGCTCTATCGTAGTTTTAATGAGTACTAGATTAATCAGGTAGCCTGCAAACTGCAGCATGTAAAATATACATTTGAGAAGTATGAGGAGTATATTCTTGCCTAAAGAGAAGAACCGAATTTATTCAGCAAGAAAGTGTTCAATCTGGTAAGAAACTTTTACTTGCAAATGACTTGAATGAGTGATTTCCTTCTCCTGAATCTATGCATATTGAAAGATGCTGCCTGACCCTGCTGCTTCACTAAAAAATTATTCCTTAAAGCAAACTGTCTGCTGGGCTGAAAAAAATCTCCACAATAATCACTAAGTGTGGGAAAGAATTGGTATATTCCCTTAATATTGCCAGAAATGTTTCTTGAAACTTTCTTGGAGTTTGGGTTTGTTTTTTTTTTCCTTTTCTTTTTTTTTTTTTTTTTCCTATACAAAACAAAGAACAGCTTTTTTTTCCATCTTTTGTTTCTCTGAAGTTCCTAACAGGGAGGTCAGCTGCAAGGTGTCTGACTCGCATCTAAACTGGAACTGGGCAAAGACCAGTCCTTGTTTTCAAACACTCCTATGAATAATCAGCATCCACTGGAAAGCATTTGATATTTGCTGGCTGAAGGCTGGATTTGGGCAGCAGACCTGAAAGGTGGCTTATTCTGCTGTTAGATTCTGCCAGCTGTCACTTCTGAATTAGAAATAAATTAGAAATCCACCCAAATTTTCTAAATTGTCTATGAATTCAAGTAAATATGCATAGAAATATTACTCATGTTTAATTTCTAAATTAATTTGCATTGAAACAATTGATAAAGCATCCAGACTGCATAGGTAAAGCAAATGTCTGGTTAAACTTTACAAAGGCTTGTAAATATTTACTAAATGCATACTTCATGTCTTCTGTAGATTATGATGCAATTCTATCTAACAAACAAAGGTACTATGGATCAGACTGCAAAGAATTGCAAATACTACCAGTAAACCAAATGCTGAGCTAATACAGCAGTATCATAAACATTTACATTTTTGAGTGTCTTATCTCTCAAAGCTCTGTAGTTTGAAGTTATGTTCATCAAAGTTCCCCCATCTCCTTTGTTAAACTTGTAATTAAGGCTGACCTGATTATGAAGATTGGCTATCTCAGTCTTGTTGGGAGGACACATTGATTAGAAAGCCAGGGGGTCCTCATTTCCATCCAAGCAATGATCTCTGCCCAGGAGTCCACTGATTAATTAATGAGTGTGTTTGCCTGGGTGTGTGAGTTTGGGCAGGTTAGCCTTTGCACATAGCCTGGCTGCAAGGACAGGGACAGCTGCTGGAACGCAGCACCCCTGAACCTTAATGACAGCCTAGCACAAACATCACATGAAAGTCCTCACCCAGGCATGGTGAGGTGTCACCTTTGGTCATGTCCACCTTAAATCATCATCTGCTCAAGCAGGAAAACTTAGATCCCTTTACAGTGCATTTTTTGATAAATAACATTGAAAGGTTAAAAAAGATGTCTGTATGATCATGCAATGAGGCAATAAAAATGTGGAATACTTGTAGGCATGTATATTCTACATATATTTAGTTAATAAACTAGAGTTTATTTATTTAGTATAAATACATAAATAATATAATATAAACATACACATTATTTATAGTATTCAGTTAATAAACTGTACAGGCTTCTTGAAAGAGACCTATTTCAAATCTTGGAAGAGAGATCTTTAAATAAACTGAATGAAGAAATCACATAATGTAGGAATGTGGTTTTTTTTAAAGTACAGTATTTTGTCTTCAAGTATTGTCTCATGACAGTATTATGGCTAAGGAGTTTAATGGGGAAATTGATGTTTGTGAATTTGATAGTTTGGAAAACTTTGCATAGGGGAGATGACAGCCACTCATTTACAACTGGGAATGGGTGTGTGTAAGATTCAAATAAAGTGATAAAAACCCCAAACCTCCAACCCCATTAAAAACGGGGCTGAGAGCAAATTCTCATTGTAAGAAATGCTTTTCAAGTCTGTGAGTTGTGACAAGGTGATTCTGTTGTTAGGAGATGTACCGATAGCTGCTGAGATAACATAAACCTACTGTAACTTATTTGAAAAGAACAAGGACTAAAACAGACCCAATTACACTCCGGGGTGAGTGGAGAATTCTTGGTACAAGGTATAAACTGCAGATCATACCGAAGCATTCTAAAAAATATTTATTATGGCCATAGAGTGGGAAACTTAATAGGTTTTGATTTTGCCATTTTTGACAAACCCATTGGTGTTCCCAGGGGAGAACATGTCTTTCAGCAAGCTCTGCTAACAATGTTCTAAAGGAAATCCCTTTATGGGTTTCAGGAGCACTTAAGAGGAAGATCACTTGCAGTATGCTTTACTATTAAATGAATTGTACCTGGCAAGTGAGGAGTTCTGTGATACTTAAGATTCCTTAATTCACAATATGTCTGCTCCAGCATATGGTAATGATGAATGTTTTCTACCTCTCAAAGCCTTGCTGGAGTTACTTGGGGTGGGAGATTTAGATCTGTGCAGAGCTGGACTCAGTCAGTGATCCCTAAACCCTGTCATTTCATAGGGTGGCATTTGTGTATAGAGTAAATTCTGTTTCCTGTTCTCCCTGTGAATCTCCCTGCACAAAGCATGGGTGCTTGCAGTTCGCTTTAGGAGGATTCAAATTCCCCCATGCTAAATACTGAACAGAATAATTTTTGTCTTCAGAGGATTTGTGCTTTTGCATTCCCTCTGTCCCTTTTATGCCTTCCATGCTAAAAGAAAATCACTACATGTGTGAATGTAGTGGTATCAACTTAAAGTAATTGGCTTCTCGTGGAACTTCTCTGCCTTGTTCTACCGTTTCCAAGATGTGTGGCCATTTTTTGTCTATTTCTCATCTCCCTTTTGGAGATTTTAACCCTGCTTTGCACTACTTTTATAGACCCAAACCCACATGGTTTTGATTTGGCAGAGAATGGCAGATTGCTAACAGAAAGGATGTGATGCTTGTTTTGGCATTTTGCTTGGTGTTTTTCATCTACATCTCCTGTTATGTCCATATTGAGCTTGGTTGCAAACTAGAAACTATGCTCTGTTGTTTTCTGGACTGATAACAAATCTCATGAGGTTTGGGAATCCCATGAAGTTTAGTAGGGCCAAGTGCAAGGTACTGCTGGAGTCCAGCAGGAGCCACCCAGTTGATCAGAGGGATGGGGCACCTTTCCTACGAGCAAAGGCTGAGAGAATTGGGTTTGTCCAGCCTGGAGAAGAGAAGGCTTTGGAGTGACCTAATTGCAGCCTTCCAGTACCTGAAAGGAGCCTAAAAAAATCATGGACACGGACATTTTACAAGAGCATGTAGTGACAGGGCTAGGGGGAATGTCTTCAAAATGAAAGACAGTAGGTTTAGATTAAGTATTACAAATAAATTATTTGTTCTGAGGGTGGTAAGGCACTGGCACAGGCTGAACAGAAAAGCTGTGCATGCCCCCATCCCTGGCAGTGTTCAAGGCCAGGCTGGATGGGGCTCTGAGCAACCTGGTCTAGGGGAAGGTGTCCCTGCCCATGGCAGCGAACTCAGAACGAGATGATCTTCAAGGTTCCTTCCAATGTAGGCCATTCCATGATCCCTGAGATGGAGCTGCCCTGATGGCACTTCCATTCTCCTCTTATCCAATTCAGATGAAGTAGATTTTTGGATATTTTTTCATTTGGCCTTTTACTCCAAAGCATTAAAAAATCTGGGAGAAAATAAAGGCTTCTAGGTCCAATTCAATTTACATGAGACCTCTTTTACTGCCAGTACGTAAGAGCTGAGTTGTGTAAGTATCTGTATCAGTTTTAAAGCTCCTTTACACTATTAGACTGGTAAAAAAATGACTAATGAATACTTACCACTGGTAAACTACAATGGAAGATTGAGTAGGAATCTTCATCTCTAAGTTACCTGTTTTTCAGTTGCTCCTATCTACAAAACAAATGTTCATCTCCCCACCTCCTGCCAATCCTCTTATATCAGTTCCTATGCTAATCTTTTAGATACAATTTAGGTCGAGGTCAGCCATTTTCATGTTATGCAAAACATAAAGAAAAAGGCTTTGTGTCTTCTGGATTACGTGTAGAACAGCTGATTCTGAAAAGTCCAAGTATCAGTTGCTTCATGGCTCTAATTTGGAATGGAAAACCAAAGAGTAAAGAAAAGTAAACTATACTCACAGCTTCAGAATATACTAAATGAATCCATTTTCTGCATATTTACAGGTTTTGCTTTCAGTTTTTCCTTCTTCCTTGATTCCCTTCCAAGGAAAAGCTGAAACCGAGGCAGTAGCAAGAGGTGGTTTTGAACACCAATACCTTTCCCAAAACATCATCTTTCATTAAAAGCTGCTGTGGTTGCAAAACAGTCTTGAAAACATGAACTAAGTGTAACCTGGGCAGAGATGTCTGCTTAAGCTTTCACAGAGTCTGAAATAATAGCTCTGAGAGATGTGAGCCTCATCTCAACAGGGTGTTCTCTCATATGCCTTCTATTTTAAAGTTGAACTTTCTCTACTCTTCCTGCTCTTCCAGGCAGGCAAGGTTTAGTCACTGCATGCAGTCAATTTACTCCAGTGACAAGGCATGTATTTACTTTGGGAAAGAAACCCTACCTATTTTTTCTCCAATTATGATAAAATGAAATGTAAGGGACCCAGTGGTCCTATCTGCCAAGACAGACCCTAGTCCAAGAGTGGCTGGAATTGCATGGTAGATCAGCTTGACAGGCCGCCAGACTACTCCTGTCTGCAAAAGTGGCAAGCATCAGCAGCTTAAGTGAAGAGAGAAATAAACATACACTAGACTTATAAAATACTTATTGTAATTCAAAATACAGATTTACTGAAATCCTGGGGTTTTTTGGAGGTGGGGTGTTGGGTTTTTTTTTGCTTTTTCTTCTTTCTTGTACACCTCAAATGGAAATTTTCCACAATTAAAATGTCTCAATATTCGGATAATCATCTGATCCAAATTCAATCTTATTAAAGTATTGGCAATTTTTTTTGCAGAAGAGACTTTCAAATTCTGTGTGCTTTGCAGTAGGTCTGGGGGGAGAGATGGAGGGCAGAAGGGAGGCAGGCAGAAAGACAGAAGTACAGACATGACTGTGGTTGTGCCCCATATCCTTCCCCGTGTGCTTCTTCTCTTCTTGGTTCTGTAACATCCCCGGGTGCAGGACGCCTTGCTCTTCCCATCCCCTTCTAGATCAGACATGGGCATTTCTCCCTTCTCTCCTGGCTCTTTAGTCCAGACTGATCCCACCAGAGAAGTTCAATTTAACAGAGAGTGAATTAACGCTGCCTGCTGTGAGGGCCTCTCATGGTACACAAAAATCCACATTTAACTTTTTTTCTAAAAAACCCCTGAGCTACATGAAGTATGTTGTTATATGTTAATGATACAAAGCCTCAAGCAACTTCATTTACTTCAGTGGGAGTTGCAAATACTGGCTGCTAAAACACAGCCAAAAATTACCACAGAACGAGGACTGGGAAAGTAAGTACTTGAAACCCAAGACAATCCCCAAGCTAAGGTTACTGCTACAACATTCAGTTCTTTTTGTTGCACATCTATCCAGTTTATTATTAGTTAATCTATGTCCTGTGAGGTGTGTAGGATGTGCAATGAAGCCAAAACAATATTGGTTTGGAGAAGTTAATATTTGTAATTTCCTGACTTTTGAATATTTGATTTTTCAGCCCCAGTAATGCACTAATGCTGTTTTATGTGTTTAATATATAATTGGCTTGAATTTTTTTCATCTTTTCAACTGTTGATACGATGATTAGCTTCTGGAGGAAGAGTGAAAAGAATGACATTTTTTCTTTGGCCCAGTACCACAGAATCTATTTTATGCACTTTTTCATTACAGTGTTACTAGGTTGGTGAGGGAAACTTGGTGTAGGTGGGAATTTGGCTGCTCAGTGCCTCTCAGATGAATGAGACTTGGAAGCTTCTCAAGGACGGTGTTATTTTTATTTCCTTTCCAAACTCGAGGGAAGCACTCGAAGATTGAAAGCTTTTTATGTGTGTTTACAGGACGGTGGGTTTGCTCCAGCCGTCCCTGCTGCACCAGCTCTTCAGCAGTTTGGGATAGTGTTTGTTTAGCACTCGATAAAACAAAAAGCTAAGCAGATTACAGCAGGGTAAATTAACATTTATGACCTTTAGTACGAAAAGCTCCCCTTTCCTGCTGCGCATAAAGAACGTGAGAGACCTGCTACGATGTGTCAGTGCACACACGAGCCGGACCCACGCTCTGAGCGGCTTTAGCAGCGGCTGAAGGTGCCCGTGAGGTGACACATGACGGTCCCCACGCGCTGCCCTGGCCCACCTGCCGGGCCTCGGGCGGGCTCCGCAGCGCACCTGCCGCGGAGGGCACGGGCTGCCCGCCCTCCCCCGCCGGCCTCAGGTGACACCAACCCCGGCGGCTCCCCGGGCCGCCGCGGAGCTTCCTGGTTCCCAGAAGGTGCCGGAGCGGCTGCAACAGGAACTGAGAGACGGGGGAGGAGGCGGTGCCGCGCTCCGCCGCAGTCGCGGCCCGAGCCGGGGGANCGGCCGGGCAGGGGCCCCGGCGCCGGTCGGGCTGTGCCCGGTGAACGGGGCCTGTGCGGGGGTGGCAGCGCGGTCCCGAGGCCGCCGGGCCCAGCAGAGCTGCCCGCAGTGCCCCTGCCCGCCGCGGGCCGAGGCTGTTACAGGCATCCCTTTAGGAGATCGCAGAATTGTCAGGGTTGGGAGGGAGCTCTGCAGATCATCCCGTCCTCTCGCTTTGCCAAGGCAGGGTCAGGTAGAGCAGGTGACACAGGAACGCTTCCATGTGGGTTTGGAGCGTCTCCAGAGGAAGACTCAACGACCGTCCTTGGGCAGCCTGTTCACTGCTCTTCCGTCCACAGTGTAAAGAAGTTCTTCCTCACGTTCAGGTGAAACTCCTTGTTTTTAGCTTATGGCCATGGTGGTTGCAGACCCCCCTTCTGTCATTACGGCGTGGCAGGTGCAGAAGAGGTTCTTTGGGTGTTTGGGAGCACTGCCGTCCAGGCTGCCCTCCGGCAGCGGCCGCCTGCTCTAGTGACATTGAAAGTGACAAGATGTTACACACGGGTTTCGGCAATTGATAAACAGCTCCGTGTCGATACGCGCTGAGCAGGCTGGCACCACGGAGCTGGCAGGGAAACGAGAGACGAGAGACAGGCTCACAATTCTCAGATTAGTTTGACACATTTTTGACACTTCTGAGCGTAGTGGGATGTGAAGAGTAAACTTAGAAGCATTTTCCTACGAAAGCAGTTTTAGAGTACTACAGTGAAAGACAGAAGGCAGTATTACTTCAAAGACCTTTTTTGAGCGTAACTCATCTAGGAGTTGAGCTAGAAGCACTCATCTGGTGATTGTAACACAAACTGATTCACGTTAAAAAACCCCAACCTGAGAGGATAAACTGGAGGCCTAAGCTAGAGCAATGTCATAGGGAGATGTCATTTCTTTTAAATGAAGGATTTTTGTAGTTCAGTTTTCTAGGTGACTCAACCAAGCACAGCACTATCAGTTTCATTCTGAACCTGCTCACCAGCCAGAGGAACAGTGGACGGTTTAACACCAGAGTAAATCTCCAATGTCCTGGGTTTATGCTGTTGTAACTCAGGCCAGAATTTCATCTCCTACACGCAGGATCACTAGATAAAGGATTTCCCCAACAAAATGCTTTAAAATGCTAGGAGAGAGTGTGATATGGGCAGGTTATGTCTTCATAATCTGAATTAGACTATAATTGTGTATCTCAATTGATGATGGTGCTGAGGTCAGTGAAAGCATGTACTGAATCAATTAATTCGTGACAGCTGAGTTTTTCCCTGGCTCAGCCTTTGGATTTCATTCAATACTTTATTTAAAGAAACAACAGTGTTTTAATTTGCTGTGTGCTTTATGTGAAGCATTCTAGAAACCTGGAACCAAGTCTTGTTTTGGTTTTTTTTTTTTTTTCTTCTATGCCTAAATCTCCAGTTGATTTCGGTGGGAGTGTTACACAAGACAGGAGTTCCAGTGTGAGTCTTTTATGTGGTTAAATAGATAATTGATATGGGTGCGGTTATACCGCTTGTTTTTAATATAAATAGCAGTGTGCTTGGTAGGCAGAGAGGGGTGGATGGCACGGTAATGGCATGTAGGCCTGTTTCAATGAATATGTAGTTTGGGATTAGGTTGAGTGTTAATTGCTGTTGGCACATGCAGTTTGTTATTATCATCAGGTGGAAGAGGCGCCGGCGGTCACACGCAGCTGCCCTTGATGGCTGCTGCAGATAGGGAGGCTCCGTGTTCCTGGCTGGCTGGAGCTTGTGGCCATCCCCGCTTAGTGCACTCCTCGTGTTGGCTCTCCGGTGAATCACGCCTGAGGTTCAGCCTTTAGAGGCCCAGCTGCCGATCAATAGCTGGTGAAAGAGGAAGCCAAACGATTGGCCTTGGGGTGGCAATCAGGTGCATTTAAAGGACAGGGCTAAACACAGGGAATTAAAATGGAAGTCTAATGATGGGCTATTCCTACTTAGTAGAAATAAGACATAGCTTTAGAAAAGGCTGCCTGTGACTCCATTAATGTTGCAGATTGATTGATTGATAAGGAGCTTAGTAGCTCTTTTTTCCCAACTGTAAGATAAGGTATGGTGGAGTGACTTAAATGCTATTTGATATATAAGGCAGTGACAATATAATGTAAATAAATCACACAGTTTAGCTTGTTTATCTTTCTTATTCCTTTCTTAAGGCTGTGTAGGAAAATGTGACTTTTTGGTTCTTCCTTAGAACTAATATGAGTACTAATTTTGTTTTAATGATATTTTAATTCTATTTATTATTCTACAAAAAGAATGGAAAGAATATAACAGTAGAAACAAGGTCTGAAATATGTGTATGATAATTGGTTGTGTTTGTTTCTTGTAGGGAAAATCCGGAACGTACCTTTGATTTGGTACTGAAAGTAAAATGCCAAGCTTCAGAAAACGAAGGTAATACACTGTGCCTATGGTATTTAGAGAAATGAGAGCTGGAAAAAAATACTTGGCATCCCACTCTAGTGTTATTTTATACTTTGAATTGCTTTTGGATTGAGATTGTGTTAGAATGTGCCTATGAGTATTTTATTGCTTTTTAAAATCTATTACTTTGTAGTTGTTGTGGGGTTTTGTTATGTTTTCATTTTAGCTGTTGTAAAAATATTTTCGTTCTCCATGATATATTTGCAAAACTTGGACTTGAAATGTATTTTCTACTCTTAAAATGTTGATTTTGTGTAAGATTTCATTTTAGAAGAACAGTTGACTTCTGTCTATCAGGGGAATGCTAATTTTGATCAGTGTGATAGAGAGAAAGTAAGTTATTTTCTGAAAAACAATAGGAAGAGACTTTCTTTGTAGCTCATGTTTGGCAGCTGCCTTGGTTTGCTACACCAGACAAACAGCGATGAGAGCTGCCTTGAGCTTGTATCAGCCGTCACTTTCACATCTCTATAAACGTGAGGTGAAAGAGATGTTCAAGAGTTGTCTGAGAGAGGCTTTTTTTTCCCCTTGGATAAAAAGAAGATGGGCTCTCCAGTACTGAAATTAAAGTGACCTCTTGAAAGTCCACTGGGGGAACTCAGTTCATGTTCTCATCCGAGGTTGTTGGCCTTACAAAAGCAAAGGGAGAGGAGGAGGAGTCTTGTTGGGTTTGTATTGTAGTCATGTTAGTTTGTGACAGCTGTGTCTTAATCACAACTATAAAAACAATAAACTACATCTTAAAATAGACTGTATTTCTTGTCCTACTGTGCTAATGGATACTGTTTCCAGAGTTACTACTTTAACAAGTAAGAGGCCTGTAGAAGTTTATAGTCCCAAACTATTCCTTTTTTTTTATATTTCAGACAGTGTTTCTGTTAGTGTGAGTCATAGGAATGTGCCTAATGTGTTTGGAAAAAACTCCATTTTTGTTGAAGCTAAACAATTGTAGGTCTTCAGGTCTTTTAATTATTTTTGTTACCAGCCAGCATACTCCAGTTTATCGCCTGCTTTTGTAATTTGCTGTTGGTATTGTCATAGTTTAGCAAATCAGGTGGACTTTCCCAAGTATGATCATTGTTGTGGCTTGGATCACATGGCACTCTGCTTACTTTTCTCTCCCTTTTGCAGGTTTTGCTTTAGTGATTTCATAGATGATGTCTGGGAACGCTACTTAGCTACTTGACTTTGGATTTGTTCCTCCTTGCATTGTGCTTTTAGTCTCTGCCCCCACACAACATCCCTTCCTGGGGGCCTGTTCACGTCTTGGCTTAGGCCCAGCTTCAGGCCTGTTCCTTTCCCCCCTGAGAGCTAAAGTTGGTAATCCTTCCAGGTCTTCATCTTGAAATCTTGAAAAGTGTGGGCTTTTTCCTTCTGTGATCAGAACATGCATCTCTATCCTTTTAATTCCTTTTATCTTCTGTTTGACTTCTCATTTTTCTTGTGCATCTCTCTGCAACTGGTGCCATAAGAAACCACTTCTCATTGAGTGCAGATCTGTGAATGACTGCCTACACCTGAATTTTGGTCATAGGCTCTTCCCTTTTGTCTCTCTTGTTTGGTAGTTTTGCTGTTTATCACTTGTCCTTGTGGAGAGAAGCATCTTTCAGAAATCTGTGTGTCTCCTTGCACTGTGACACGAGTTAATGTGGGGACTGTGTTTGTGACTATATTATGGTTGCATTCTCTGCTATTCCCTTTTTTGTCACAATCACTTCTACGCTCTGTGGGCTCAGTTGCTCTTGGTTCATGGGGTGGCCAAAGATAGGAAGGAGGTTTGATACCAGTAATTTTTTGGAGTCTGCAGTGTGTAACTGGTGAAGGGCTTAGGGGTCTTTAGCTGGCCTGGAGCTTGTGTTAATTCTTGTATGCATCCACAGATCAGGACAAAGGTACAGTCCTCTTTTGCCAATCTAACAGTGCTGGCTGAATATTCCAGTTACCATCCTGTTGTACTTGGTGACCCCATCTGGGATTTGTTTTAATGTCTTTCGTATCATATCTAATTCAAATAGCAAACTCACTCCAATGAGGGCTTGACATCATATTTACATATGGTATTGTGAGCACAGTGATGTATCAAATTAATATATCTGAATGTTAAAGTTATCTAAAGGAAATTCACGAGGGACAAAAGTGTATTGTTTTCACTGCCACTTTAGAAATGGAGCACAGGGCTTGTCATGCAAAACAGGGAGCTTTCAAGGTTGGTTTATTATAAGACCTAACAAATTTGACAGTTACCCTGTATTGTAGGTCTTGCCTTTAAATAGATTTTCATGCTAGGATAATCTTTTGAATATATCATACTTGAAAACATGATCCATTCACCTGGTTCTTTGCTCATGCCTCTTTCTTTCTTATGAAAGAGATTTGTGTTTAAATAGGGCTTTCTCCCTCGCATCCCATCTGCTTCTTGTACTTGATCCTGAAGCTATGTCAGGACTGAATTTGTGACATCACTGTCACCAGTGTTGCCGTGGAAATATCACAGCCACAAAATTATGATCTCCCTGCATGAGTGAGCAGCAGGAGAAGCCTACTTAGGAGTGAGGAAGACCATAATGTGACCCGTGTATCTCTAAGCTTTTTCTTTTCAAGCTTTGCTGTAGTCTGTGTTCTCCTGTATTTTAATTTCCCTGTGCCAATGTGTAACTGTGCTAACAAATCAAAATGGAGGTGGCCTTACTGCATGTGGAGCTCTTACTAAGATGTTTTTATGAGGATGCTAAATGCCTGCAACAATCTGACCTGATTAAGAATTTTGCTGTTAAAATTGTTTAACACTTTTGGAAAAGTAGTTTTTTGTAGCTTCTTAATTACAACATAGCTCTCCAGGAATGTCAGTTTTTCAGATGTTACATTGTCCTAGGACTCTTCAACTGTAAAGGATCATACATTTATGAAATGCAGCAGCATATAGTTTCTTCTGTGTGTTAAGAAATTTGTTCTTCAATTATTCCATTAATTATTTTCAAGACAGGTATTTACATTGAGTAGAAACCAAACAGATTTCATGTAAGTTAGCATGAATTTATCACTTCATGTTTGGTAGGTAGCTCTTGAATTGGTTACAGGCTCAGTTGTGCTAGCATGAATTTATTTATAGGTGGATCAGAATTTTGTTTCCCACTGGATAAATGGTTTCTGTGATTTTTTGTGGTTTAAGAGTAGCTTACATACTTGAATATTTGTTACTCTGTTTTAAACTACAGGAATGCACAGTAGCATTGCTAGAACAGTCATCTTCCAACCCTTTCCTCAGACAGGAGAGGGAAAAAAAAGGATGCTCTCTACCTAAATGTTCTCATAATTCCCTCAACAGTTTAGGATATACTCTTAATGTATTTTCAGAGTAAATCTCCAAAGAGGAGGCAAAACATAAGACCAACATGAGATTGTAGCCCAGATCATAGCTTTGAGTCCTTTGCAGTGCTCAGGGTAGTAAACATCAATTAGTAACTAGTTGATGTGACAGCTTTTACTTAGGAAAATTCATAACCCATTTATCACAAGACTTTTGAGATGAATTAGCTTCTGTTCAGCAGAGTTTGCTGAGTGACTGGGACAGAAGTGCTAAGCTATTCTAACAGCCTGGTATTTGTTAATTGTGAATTTGGCTTGCAATGTCAGTAGCACCTTACAGAAAAAAAGTTTTACGCTGCCTTCCAGGCAGTTACGTATTTTTGTAATTGTTTTCTGTTATTCCTTAATGAACAGCGAACAAGAAATAGCAAAAATGTGTGCTCAATTTAATATCAGCAGCGGGCCTTCTGTATTAAATTTTCACTTACAGACCCATAGGGCAGCTTGATAACAGATACTATCAAAACTGCTGTGTTACTTTAAGGACAAGAATTTCTCTTTAGCTTTAGGGTGAACAGTTTTTTGCACTTTGAGCTGAGTCACCCTTAGTGGGTATCAGGAGTAAAGCAGTGGTTCAGTTGTCCTAAGTACACAGTCTTACATAAGGCTATTGCTCAACAGCTGCACCTACAGCAACTTTACTCTTCTCCTGGCACTTTTGTCCCTTGAAAGTTACACTGCAGCTGGCGCTGGAAGATGGGTTGGAGCCTAGGAATTGTCTGAATTAAGCTGTCTGCAGCTTTTTTCTTCTTTTTNTTTTGATTTAAGCTGTTGGCATGTTTTTTTTTTTTTTTTTTTTAAATTTTTTTTTTTTTTTTTGCCATCCAGCTCCTTCTATCATGGATAGTAAATTGAATTCCTGGAATGTTGATGTTTTTGAACTTTTCCATAGGATGTGGCCAAATTAATAGTACCATTGTAATCTCTGTGAGGAGTGTATATTTATCTGTGTATCTGTGAGTACACAAGCATGTAAAGGTTGTGCATACACACCTCTAGGTCTGAACTGTGGGTTTGAGTTAAATGGGCAGAGATGAAGCTGGCAGTTTAACTCAGTCTATAAATTTTATGTCCTGTGCATTGGTTCTATTAAAACTGCGTTGCAGATGCAAAAGGCAGTGCAGATACAGCAGCCAGCAGTAGAAATGCAATGTGCATCAGCTTCTGTGAACATGAAGTCTTCAGCATGTCTGTCCACAGTTTCCCGAGAAGATGACTCAGATTAGTTTCAGTGTGGTTAAGAGAGTGCTGTTTGCTACACCTTTTTTTTTCTTTGATTGTAGCACATTGAAAAAACAACAGAAAGGCTCCTTGGAGGCTGCAGGTAAATCTAGAAAAGTCAACCACTGAATTGTGGTTTGGGTCTAAAGCAGTCCTGAGTGTTAAAGTTTTACTTGAAAACCCTTTTCAAGTACCAGTTCATTTTCTGTCCAATCTAAGAATAACAGTTGGAACACCCTTGAAATTTGGTTGCTTTATCTCTATTTCTTTTTTAAATGCTAGGAAATCTTATATAGCTCTAGGGCTAGATAATGTGATTTCCAGAGAAGGTGTTAAATAGGTTGTCTTGAATTGCATGAATAACTCCTGTAGTTTATTTTGCTTCTGCCAGAATGATAGTAAATCTTAGTGATGTGTGATCTCCAAATTATTTTTCTTTAAAGGGCCTTATATTCATTAAATTTTCAAGAAAAAGCCAGAAATCCAGTTTGTGTGTTGGTAGAGTTAAAAACTGTATGCATTAAGTCCAGGAATTAGTTTAGAAATCCAAAATTCTTTGTATGAAATTTGTTTGCTCTCTGTTAAGGTACTAACAAAGTATGTAAATGCAGAAAGGTCCCAATTCCAAAACCAATTTTAATGCAGTTGATAGTTTTGTACATGGGTAACCTGTCTTGCTTTGGTAAGGTTTTGATATAGAGTCTTCCACAGCTGGCCATGGGATTGTGGACAGAGCAAGAACCACTTTTTCTTCTTCTGTTTTTTCTTCACTCTAGAGAGTTGTTTGTTAACCACATACTTTGAGCCACTGGGTGTAACATGCTGATCAAGATAACTTCTTTCCTCTGCTCTACATTTTTTTGTGCAGTATCTCTTGAACCTGATGAAAAAGATAATTCTATCAGAGTAGCACATGAAGAAGTCTGCAGGACTTTTTTTTAAGAGCAGTAGAAACTTTTGATGCAGTGTTCATATACTGCTAACCTTTTTTCGTGTTGGTTTTAGCTGGAAGGGTACTAAATAAGTACTGGCCCACAGAAAATTAGGTTTCTCTCTTTTTTAAAACATGCTCTGTTCTTCACGTGACTGTGGAGAGCAACTATATGTTATTATGAGCTAGATAAGCTTTCTTAAAGTATCTCATTTATGTGTATATTTTAGTCTCAAATACTATATTAATGTATTAGAATTTTTCAATTAGTAAAATGTCATTTGACAGCATTGGGTATCTGCTTATAGTCTTAGCTTAGGTGCAGTTTTTGTGTATTAGAAAAAATAAAATTTTGTTTTTATATTCTTCAGAAGTTTCATTGAGCCTAACATCCGCTCCCCTGCCCCCCTGCCCCAACTCATTAACTCATTTGTTATTTAGGTTAGTGCTACTTCCCTGTAGTGGTTTCTTGCTTTTCTGTTGAAATTTCAAAGCTAAAAAGGGCATTTAATCTAGCCTGGTTTCTCTGTAGGGTTGATTGATGAGGAGAAGAAAATATCACAGTCTTTTGTTGAGGGTTGTGTAAATGCTTTGAAGACAAAAGCAGGTAGTATATGAAAAGCAGGTAGAGCATCACTTGTGTCCTTTAGACAAAACCAAGGAATATAAGCCAGAGTTTGGCTGAAGTTCTCTAGTGTATGAACACCAAGCATAGCTGTAAATCCTTCATGAATTATAATCTTTAAACCCTCCACTTGTAGCTAAATGAGTAATTTCATTGTGTTCAAATTTCTGGCATTTAATTGGAAAGCCCCTGAGGGTATGAACAATGTCTTCTGTGTGTTTGGACTGTCACTAGCACAGAGTGGGTGTTGGAAAATTATGAACAACAAAACCAATTAAGACAAGAATGATTTTGCATCTAAGATAAAGATTGGCATTTTGATGCTTTTTACCTTTTCCTTCTGTTCTCCAGAGACTGAGAAATGCAGCGTAGTCTCTACAGCTTTCAGCTTCTCCACAGATGCAAAAATGTGGAGGAAAATGTTGCTACTTTTTAGTGTCTCATTTCCTACAGATCTTTTTTTTCCACTAACCTCCAGAGATTCTTGGATGTATGTGTAATTTGGAGGTGGGTGCAGATATGTGTGTGTAGGAGGGGAAGGGGTGAGAGCTGCTGAAGAAATAGGTCAAGGAAGCCCTTTCTCCTATCTTGCCTGCATTCTTTACCAGGGTGAAGAGACCTCAGTGGGGAGGGCTGACCCTGCTCCCCAGCAGCCAGAGGACAGTCCTGGGAGGAGTGGCAGGCTCTGCTCTGCTGCAGAGATTCCAGCTGCAGTAATGTGGGGGCAGGCACTGTGCTATCAGTGCTGGTAGAGATGAATTATTCCCCTGCAGGCACTTGCCCGGCTGTGTCAGTTTTTCATGTAATGCCATATGCCACTTTCAGCAGTGTGATCGGGTTTTGGGCAGTGAAATTAAAAGGGAAAAACTTGATGAGTTAAGGAATACAAATACTAGGCTGGTATAAAAAGGATTTTGTATAAAATTGAGTAGAATGAACAAACTAGTATAACTAAATATAAGATGAAAACAGCAATGTGTGTAATGTAGTCAATCAGTATGAAAGTTGACGTTCTTCTGCTTTTTTCAAATTTAATTTTAGTTTCGTTTTAGTACTTCACTGTTTGAGATAGCTGCCCGGGGGATAGTTTGTGGGCTTTAAAATTGCTTGCATTCAGAAGTGTTAAGAGTTTGCATATTTTCCTAAGCTAATGTCAGCATGCTTCAGCCCTCCCACGCACTGAACAGCCAGCCCATCATACACAGATTTATCTTTCTTCAATGGGATATTTTATGCTGCTTACTCTCTTTATATATAGTGTTATTACTTTTTTTAATGTATGGAGGATTTAAAATCTGCTGAAAAAACTTTGAAAACTGGTTAAACTTCCAAGGTTTAAAATGCTTTTGCAAAGCTGTAAGACACTTCTGTGTCTATCACTAATTTGAAGAGGCTGAAGTGTAGGGTCTGGTTTCCTGTCTGGTTAACAAAAATAGTTTTTAAATTCTTTTTCCTTTGCCACTGAAGATATTATCTGGAGAATGGCAGATATGTGTAGATGCACATGCTCATCATCTAACTGTTGAAATAGATACTTCTGTGTATAAATAAAATGAAACATAATCGGGGCTACAAAGGGAAGAGTTACATAAGTGTTTGTGAAGGGCTTAAAAACCCCTGAAGCCAAGTAAAGTGCTATTTTTATTCCTTAAAGTAATGTAGTAAGAGTGATTTGAGCCTAGCATTGCTTTGCAACTAATATGTTAAGAATCTATATTTTTCATGCAGGCTGATGTGTGATAACGCCAAGATCCTGGTAAAAACATGATATTTACAGGCAAATACTTAGGATGGAAGAGTCTATGTGACTGACAGATAAAGTAGTAAAATGCTGAAAACATTAACTTCTGATATTTGCCTTTAACATTTTTCCAGTTTTGGAGAATAGTACCTTTATGCTTAGAACTGAATAATTTGGGCGAACAAAGACTTTTTATATTTTGTGAATCTGATTTAGGAGAAAATTTTAAAACCTAGTACTGAACTTTATTTGGAAAAAAGAAGAGAAAAAGCAGAAGTTAAGAAAAAAGGCCTGAACAAGATTTTGGGTGTGGTATCTGTGCTTCCTGCACTGGGAAAACCAAGGCAGCAGTTTACAGTCATACTGTGTTCCTTTGCAAAATTCTCAATCCTTGTTTGGAAGGTTTTGTCCAAGTGTGAAATCCTTAATTAGAAACAAGGTTTGAACAACGCCCTTAGATTTTGTTTCCTGAATCTGGTTTCTTTATGCATTTGAATGGGTATTCAGATGTAGATTGAAACCTAGCTAAGATTAAAAACTTGTGTCTGAAAAGAGCCTATTGGTTAGGGTTTCTCTGGGACATAATTTTAAAACTTTCTTAGTTAATGGCAAGTTTGATCATCATAGAGGCATAATCATCATAACCAAGGTATTTTTCTGTAAGTGGTTTAACACTGCATTGTTCCTTAAACTCAGAACCGTAGAATGACACAAATACTTCCTGTCCATCTGACTTTAGATGCTGTTCAATATCAAGGGTTTTATTTGTTGCACCACTTGAACCTGTATTAGAACACATATAAATATTGTTGTGTTGTCATTGTGTAGATGGGGTGAAATGTTTGCTTTTGGGAGGAGGCAGTTCTTTTGCTGTGTCGAAGGACTAGCTAAACACAAAAATCTGCTTAGTAGTTAAATACTGGATGCTAAATATTGTATTTAACTGTATTGAGATAGTTGCACTTCACACAGAGAAGCCATGCTGGTAATGATTATAGGCACAGCATTATTTCCTTCAGAAGTTACAAAGAAAAGCTTAACATTTTGAGGCAGTTGTTTTCAGGAATGAAATTGAGTTATTATGGAACAGTGATACTTTTTATATCCTCAGATTAAGATGCAGTGCAGGAAAAAAAAAAAAGTGGTTTGTGCTACATTGAATGTGTTTGTGTTCTGTTTAAATGCAAAGTAAGAAAAAGTAGCAGCATAAAGGTAAAGGACAGGGGTTGTGTGGTGATTGCAAACTTACCTAGAAATCTGGAAGTCTGTCATGAGTTTGAAATAATGGCGTGAAACCACTGTGCCTTTAGAGTGTCAAGAGGGAAACAGCTACTGTAACGTAGTCTTGCTGGAAGGAGCTGATCCTTTATGCATCCTCTTCCCGTCTTCTGGAGGTGATCTGGCTCCTAAGCTGTGTTTGCTGTTTGTATTTCACTTCACATAGCTGGCACTGCTAAAAGCATGTGAGGGAAGCATCCATCCTGCTTCTGGTGGCACCTGGCAGGCTGGCTCCGTGGGCACGTCATTATGCAGGTCACGTAGGGAGGGACTGATGAGATTTTCATGCCATTCAGTGTAGCATTGGCTGTTGATTCATCTCTTAGTGTTGATTTCAAGTATTTCAGGTTTGTTAAAGTAAATGTATTACCAGTTCAGGAAGCTAAACACAGCTAGGTATGTCCTTACTCTGTCCTACTGTCTTCCTGTTGGCTTTGTGTTGGAATCTGTTTGGTTTTGTTAAACTCTTGTCCTGTTTTTGAAGAAATGGGTCTGACAGCTGTGGTGGTTTTTCCCAGTTTTTCTGTTCACAACAAAATTTAGCTCCTAATTAAAAACACACATACTCAAAGTTAGATCCCTGTCACCTGTGGGCACTTTGAAGCATTGTAGATTTGGAGATAGATTAAATTTTCATTTTGTGTAAACAAAATTCTGGCTAAAGACCACAATTGTACTAAATTGGTATCATGCAGTAATTCATAGAACTGAAAGTAGTTAACAGCATTGTGACACAGCAGAAGAAATTCTGATGAATTTTGTGTCCAGGAGAGACTTTTGCTGGTATTCGTCCTCTAGGTAACTTTTCCCTCTAAGAATACTGCCAGCTTAACAAGAACTTCAGTTTCCTAGCAGCTGATGAACTTTCGGTGTCGCATCAGAGGAGGCTGTGATGTCAGTGGTTCTGTGCCAGGACAAGTAAAACTTCTTGACACCGAAACTGAGTTAGGTGAGGTTCTGAGCATTCAGTTTCAGTTTCAATCAGGCATTTTTAATTGCTGCATCTGAATAAACCTCTTTTAGATTCTGGGAATGGGAATGTTGCATGCAATGTAAGTATGTGTTTCCATCTGCTTTAACTTGGGTTTGGAGCCCTCTAGCACCTTACTAGTTCTAGTCTAAAAATGCTTTTACAAGTGTCAGGCAAGAAAAAAAGTCAGAACTAGCAAGTGTAATTAATAAGTAAGGGATTTATAAAGAACTTTTGTGGTTTTGGTCTTGATATAATATGCTGTATTATACAAAGAATGATTTGAAAGATATATTCTTTTGCATTCTGGTTGTGATGTTAGAAATCAATACTATGACACTGCTTGACCAAAAAAAGCTTGAGATGACCACCCCTTAAGTGCCTAGGTGAAAACATTTTTCATTGACAATAAAAAAATTAATGAACTAAAGCCTGTCTTAAACTGTGTGGCAGCTGGTGATGGTGACTCTCTTATTTTTAAATAAACAGTTTTGTGTGATGTTACTGGACACTGACAGATACAGCAGACTGTCATTGAGAATACTTGTCAGGTCTTGCTGTCCTTGGAGGGAATTTGCATTGTGTTTCCAGCAGTGAACAAAGCAGAAATCATCTCAGCTGCTGGCGTTGGGGCAAGTGATGAAGGACAGGGTAAACCAGATCGAACAATAATAAAAATAAGCTACCAGAATTTTCAGTGGAAGTGAAGTAGGATGAATTTTGGAAATAAAAAGGTAGCAAATTGTGTTGGCTGTGGTCAGCAGAGCTCTTGAAGCCATTAAATCCATGAGGATAGGCAGATCCCAAACACTTGCTCTGTAATTGCTGGGGAGCATGAACTTGGTCTGCTTATATATGATCTGCTTTGTGCAATTTAAATAGATGAGGAAGATCTGGAACTACAGAAGCTCTGTGCATTGAAGCTCTAGAAAGAGAAAATTACTTTGCTTCCAGCCTGAAATTATTTCAGTTCAATCTGTGGCTTTGTCTGACCGTCCTGATGTGGGTTTGCATGTCTCTCAGCTTTGAAACACTGATTTTCTCTGCATTTCCCAGAAAACTTTGTGGGAACAACATTTGCTGTAAGAGAACCCGTCTGTGTGGCTTCTCGTATCTTGGTGTTTTGGTTGGTGGTGCTTTCTATGGCTGCTGGACCTTCATAAACAGGAAAATACTCTGTGTGGTAATCTGTGTGAAAATAAAGATACCTTATGAGATGTTGTCTGCAAAAGCAGAGTACCCAGTAGAAATTTTAGCTTTCTGGTGAACAGCGGCCGTACTTCATATGCTCTCCAACTTTTAAAATATTCAACAACCCATCTAAAAGGAGAGAGAAGTACTACCTATAAAAATTGGAATGTGTGTTCAGTCACTTCATAAGTAAGATGTGGCCTAGGATTGCAGAATGATCTATGCAATCAGCAGTTAACATTATCATTAATGACTTTAGTAAAAGAGCCTGGAATTGATTCAGCTTAGGACAGTTGCAGAGGTGTTCATTACAGCTGTACTGCAGCATGGATTTAGAGCCAATCCATGTAAAGTAAATATGTACCCTTAGTAGATGCAGCTCTGCATTTCTGCTGAGAACATAACTGGGCTCTGTATGGACCCAAATCAGAATTTCTCACATTATGTCCTAGGAACATAATGGGATTTTATAATCTGATAAAAGAACATTGTTTTGTGTCTTACCATGTACACTCCTCCTTTTATCTTGATATAACAGGGAAACTTGATACTGGCATGTACTACTGGGGGACTTCTGCTACTGAAGTTATGCTTCTGTGTATATTAATACTAGAAATTACTTATTTAAGCATGACCAGTATGTTTTAATTGTCAGCACATCTTGAAATATTAATCTTTCAGGGAGCAAGACAAAAAGTCTTGCTAGCACAGGAAGTGCCAGAACAGCATAAACAGTATTTGCAAACAATGTGATGTTTGGGAGCACTTTGTATGCAGAGAGATCAAACTGAGTTTGGTCTTTTCCTTATTCGCTTTGCTTTGTTTTAAGACCTATATTTAGTTAATGCTGCTTTGGGTATGTAGACCAGTATGTATTACTTAGCATAGCAGTTAGTATAGCAGCTTTGTGCTTGTGCATTCAACACAATGCAAATCATGAAACAGATACAGATTGCTTAATTTGAGATAAATGTTGAAAGTTAAGTGTTACAGAAACGGAGAAAGTGACTTTGTATTAATCAACGTTCCAGAATCTAATTTTTTTTTCTTTTTATGTCATAGCAGTATATATTCAATTCATATATTTATAGGAATGCTAGAAGTTCTGTCATGTTTGTAAACCAAAAAGAAATTATAGTGTATGTTATCTTAAATTAATATTCTTTTCAGAGAGCAATACTGATCCATTACAAGAAAATAGTGTGTTTTGAAAACCAAAGAAACCAAATTTGAAATATATATCAATCATTCTAAAGTTTAATTACCATGTCATGTTATACATTGTTAACCAACATTTATAGAGGCTTTTATTTAACTTCACAGGGTATTAACTAGATGTACTGGAATATTGCAAATATGCAGGCTTAGGCAGAGACAGTTTTTGTTCCAGGTCTTCTTTGTACACCAATGGCCGAGAGAGATGAATTTGAAATCAATGTTTTCATCTTCATTAGGTTCTTCTTAAGAAAGTGTTTACTACAGAGCAACATTGGAAAATGGTTTTGTTGAGATCTGCTGATTGACTCTTCTAATCTGAAATTCTTAAAACATTTAAATGAAATTTTTAGTTGTCAGCAGATAAAATATGTGAGCAGTGAAACAAGAATTCTCTTTCATATGTAGCTGTGTTAGAAGTTATGGGCATTGATAGAATGCACAGATGTAAAAATCTGCTTTATGTACAATGAACTGCGATCCTCCCCTCTAGAACTATCGGTGCTTAGAAAACTGATCACATACACTGAAGATAAGGTAGTCCAAAACACAGTGTTGTACAGGATACCAGCCAAGTCTGGTCTTGAATAGTGCTAAGTCAACAAAGAAAAGCACTTTATAAACAATAGATGAAATATCTTACTAACTTCTGGCTAGATAGCTCAGTAGTTATTAATAGGTTACAAAATCTTTCAGCTCTGGGATATGTTTACAGAGCTTCAGAGCTCTGATAATTTCTTCCTTCTTCTTGTGAGTGCCCTGTTATTGTCTTTGCTTCCTCCTTTGCATGTGTGAGGTTTATGTTTTCATTTGACTTAGCAGTGCTGAAGGGCAAGGATGAAAATAGCCCCAACATTTTAAGGGCCATACATAATCCTTAAACCTTGTTGGATTTGCCTTGTTCAGCCAAACGGGGAGTGGTTCCACACAGGTAAAACACATCCTCTGCTTTAGTAGGAAGTGCAAGCACCAGTCACTGTGAAGGGAAGTGTCAGAAGCCCGGTTCTGGTGCTGAAAGCTTGGGTGATCCTTTACTGTGGGCCACATCAAGGAGCTTTACTGCTAATAAGTGTCCATTAGGCAAATTCTGCGAAAAACCACAGGTCTCTGCATAGCATTTTGCAGGAAGTAGGTGCTTCAGACTTTAAGTGAATGACTAATACTGAGCACAGTGCATTTCTTGGTAGTACTTCTTTGGTGGTAGTGGGAAGTGGTGCTGCCAGGTTGTTCTGCAACCTGTCTTTCCACAGGCAGGAGGGAGAAAGCAAAAGCTCTCTCAGTTACTGCTGCCCAGAAGCTGTGTTAGTGGAATTGAAGTAAAAGTGAGTGGATAAGCAGTCCCGAAACTGCCCCAAAGAAGATGACATATATATGCTGGAATTCAAGATATAATTGCATTATAGAGAAATTACATAATTTTCCAAAGTGCCAGCTTTTCTTGTGTCTGGAGTAGGACAGTCCCAGTGTTGCTCTGCTTCTCTAAACTTGTCCTGCCTGAGAGAGCTGGCGGGTGTCTGTGCCTGTCACTGGGTGCAGGGCTCCCCAGAGAGCACAAGGAGACATGCAAACAAAATCCAGTGACCAAGGACTGATTTCAGGGAGGGAGCAGATTAGGACTTTGCTTCTGTGTTGCATCACTTCTCATGGCTTTGTTTTTAGAGGGGAGGATCTTGCTGAACTCTGTTCTTGGAGTTCAAGGTACCACACAGATGTGTTACACTTAAGATAAGAGACTTCATTTGATTTCTTTCTTTTTACTCAATAAAAGCAATATGCAGAGAATAGTGAAGTGGGCTGTGAGCCTGCTTCAGTTCAGGCTGAAAATTCTGTCACATTTGTAATGAGCTTTTAGCATTTCAGGGCACCTCATAATTGTTTCTGTTAATAGCAGATTGGTATTGCTTTCTGTGGAAGCAGATTTGAAAACAGATCAATATTTAAAAGAGCTATAAAAAAGGAATGAATCTGCTGTGAAATTTATGAATGGATGAATCTGTTCTGAGCTTTCTTTTTGTTGCCAAAGCCTTCCTGTATATTTAGCAAAGAAAAAACAAATGCTAAAGTTTATGTTTTGGGTTTTTTTAAAAAACAAACTGAGAATCTATCAACTCTCATTCCAAAAGCAAAACAAAGAAGTTATGTATTCACTTACCCTTTATTAGAAGGGTAAGTGAATACATAATTTCTTTTTTGGAGAAAAAAATGAACAGTTTGTAATCAGAATTCTCTTAACTGATTTGCAAGTGTTACTGGAAGATTATAATCAGTGACCTTTGTCTTAAACTTAGCTGCTGGGCTTTTCCTTTTCTTCACTTGTTCTATAGTGCTTGAAATGAATCATACATTGTACAATGACTTAGAATCTTACTCATTTGTAAGTAGATTTACAACTTTCATCTTTTGAAAGAGTTTTAGTAATGGAATAATTGAGATTAAAATGACTTGCATCCAAAGTGATGGTAGACAAACGATTATTTGTGCGTCTGTTGGTGTTAAGAGGGAGCTTAGGTGTACATTTGTGTGTAGTTTACTTTTCTTCATTAGCTGCTTCTAGAATAGTGCATATTGCATAATTGTTAGATGTTAATTTTACTATATTCTTGACGGTCAGGAATGAGAAGGTTTACATGTAAGACAGAACAAGATGGTAAACAAGAGCACATAGATGAAGACAAAGGTAAACCAAGTCATCTATGCAGGATCGTTCTTAAATATGTGTGTGTGTGTTTGGTTTATAACTGTCTGTAAAAGAAATTTTTCATGGGCACATCAGAAATGAGATTTCAGTATCTTGCTCAGTAGCTTAATGAAGCAGCCCCTTATCACAGTGCAGTTGGTTCCCTGTTTTTCTGTCTTCTTGGTTTTGGGTTTAATTTTGGGTGCAAGTGTATATGTGGGAGGAATTGTAAATGAGGCTCTTTGTTGAGGAGATGCTCTATAATTTGAAGAACAACAGAAATGTATTCTTAAATTAGACTTCTGTATTAAAAATTTAGCTTGCTGAAGTTTTGTGCAAAAGAAAGGTGTTGGTTCTCATCATCAGGGCAAATAAAGATTCTGGAATTTTATTCACTGCAGATGAGTTATGTGTGCATTTCTTGATGTTTAATACATACATGATCCCTATATGAAGGCACGTTCTCTTTCACACAGCTGGTAAAAGACTGGTTAATAAAACCAGCTGAAGTTAATCACAGCAGGTGTTGCAATTCAGTGGTTTGGTGGTACTGGCCAGCACAACCTGAAGCTGACTGAAATATCCAGGAAATGTCTTCTGAGAGATGCTTAACTCTTCTTTCCAGATCTGACAGCTTAAAATAGGTCTGATGTTGCTGCAAGGAGCTCAGCGTGCAGTCTGTGGAAATAAGGCTGCCTGCTTGGAACAAAACACCTGAACCCTCAGTCTGCAATATTCACTGTGTGAAGCTCTTTCCTGCTTGTATCCCAAACTAAACCATTACCCATTTTTAGTAATCTCCAAAAGCATCAGGTGGAAATGTTCTGTCCTTCCTCATTGTGAATGAAAGGGGATCAGTCTGGCTAGGGAAGGGCCTGGAGGGCTGCCTCTATCACCTGCTCCATCCATTTGTGAGACTACATTCTTGTATTTATAACTGAAGGAAAAATGGAAAATGTGTCAGAATGCAGATTCTGGCCTTCAAGGCAGAGAGGAAAAACTGGGGGGAGCTTTTGCAGGAGTTCATTCCTCTCTCTGCCCGTGTGCAGCAGCTGGTGGTGCTGGGCGTAGGCACAGCGTGCTGTGTGCCACTGCCCAAAAACTGCCCTGATGGATGTCACCATCATTGCTCCAGCGTGGGTACCCATGGTCACCCTGGGTTTGGAAGCTGCTGAAAACAGACATTTTCTCTCAGAGTGAAATGTGGGCCCATCTTGTGCAAGCACACTGGGGATTGAGCTCTCTTTATACCCTTGGCCTCGGCAGCAACCTTGAGCAGTCCTGTTGGTGGCTGTGGTACAGAGTTTGTGAGCAAGTTCCTTCTCTTTGTTTTAAATATGCTACTGTTGATTCCCTTGGATTACAGGTTTTGGGATTTAATCCCAAGAAACAGGGATTATTTATTTCCTTGTCTTTACTTGTTCCATAGGTGATGTTTTACCCCCCCCATCAGCTGTGTCTCTCACCTGAACGTATAATTTATTGAACCTGCCCATGAGTAGATGCTTTTCCATACCTAGGTTATATTATTTTATATTCTTCTCTCAATCTTTTTTGGGTTTTGAGGAGAAGGTGGTCTAAGGTGGTGTTGTGCTGTGGATTTCTACAGAAGCTACAGGGAGAATTTCTAAGTGTTCTGCTTTTTAAGTCTCCCATGATAATATTTTTTTGTCCTGTCAGTAACCTGGTGTAGGGCTAAAATTAATAACCATAAGACAATCTATTTCAATTATCATGTTCTTGAGTTAATGCTCCGTATTTCTTACTTCTCAGACATTTTGTCTTTCTGAAATCAGTTTATGTGTATCCTCTCTGACAGGCCTACATATGTGTGAAAATGTGCATCTTGTTGAATAATTCTCAGTCAATAGCTGACCTGCATAAGCAAGTTCTTTGGTACTATGAACAGAATTATAGTATTAGATCCTCTGTTGTTTTTCTTCTGTGGCAGCTGCGTTGTTTTGGGGGGCTGACTTAGGTTCCCATGAATCACTGGTCAGCTTCAGAGAGTGTTGACCCTTGTGTGTGAGAAGGCAGATTGCTGTGGGCCTGGATCAGAAGTATACCTGATCAGTGGTGCAGAAGGCAATCCTTTCCTATTTAAGTGCAGTAAATGCTTGTATTGCTGTGTTTTCAGTATCACTTCTGGAGATTGGTGATAATTGGATGGGATTTACACATGGGATCTCCAAGGAGAGGTAGTTCAGTGCAAGGCTGAGGGTACTTGTGCTCTGGTGCACAGAGCACAAGTGCAGCAGGTGTTGCAGGCAGTGACTCCAGTGTGCAATGCATCTCTCCTTGGGAAGCGGGCCAGGCAGTCTTGGGAAAGATCACGGAGCCTAAAGCATCAGAAGTTGATTTAAGTACTTTTATAGCTAAAGAGATTAATACCCAGCAGTCTCTAGGTTTGAAAGCTATCCTGTGTGGGCTTTTTTTTAAAGGGCATTACAAGGAACATGGAAATATTTCCTAAGCATGACTGACCTGTGTGGCAGAGGGAGATGCTGGCATGTGCCTGATGTCTGACACTCCTGAAGACAGGGGAAGTTCTTCTCTTCTGATTTCTGCTTCCATTGCAAATCCAACCTTGTTTGCCTGTTGAGAGAATTGAGCTTGTTGTTAGGCCCTTCCTGGATTGTTGCATTTGTGTCCAGACTCCCAAATCCCGTTGCTTTCCGCGTGCTGTGGCCATGACCAGGCACGGTGGGGTGCTGGTAAAGGATAAACGTTGTTGTTTTTTTTCTCCCTGTTATGACAAGGATGATTTCACACTTTCTTGTTTCAGCACAAAACACACTTAAAAAAAAAAACAAACAACCCTCCCCAAAAAACCTAGCACACCCCCTCATGTTCCCCCAATCAATCAACCTATGCCAGACAGCAATTTGTTTGCCTCTTATTTTGAGATACTCTGGCTCTCTTTTCAAAACAGATTGGGGAAATTGATGAGAGAGATGCATTTCCTCAGCTGTGCTGTATTTTGCTAGCAAAGCCCAGGGAATTCTTTCCAAGTACACACTCAAAAGAGGCCATAAGATGCAAACATCAGTTTTTCTGCAATAACAAATTCTTTCAGAGTTTCAAAATACATCATATGCTTATTCAAACATTAAAATATTGCTCAGATCTAGATTTTTTTTCCCTGGCCTACTTGGTTTTTTTTTTTTTTTTTTTTTTTTTTTTTTTTTTTTTTTTTTCTCAAGATGAAAGAATAGATTTTTATTAATGTAACTACTGTTACTACATTTGTTAATGTAAACTGTCCTGCTACTGTGGATTATTCATGCTACAGCTATGCAAGTGTTGCAAAGAAACAAATTACAAGTCACTGCAATGTGGTTTTTTGTTTGTTTGTGGTTTTTTGTTTTGTTTGTTTTTCCCTTTGTTTTTTATTTTTTATTTTTTTTTCCCCCCCTGGAAAATCCAATGGTTTGTTTGCACTCTAGCTTTATGGATATCCTGTCTTGCTCACAGTTTTTCTTATAGGTCTTGCTTCATACAGCAAGGCATAAAATACTTGTGTTGCCATACTTTTATTTTATTTGCTGGAGATAACTGGGACAGTGGGCAGTAGTGACTCTAAGCTTTCAATTAATTTTGGAAGATACAATTCTTTTTGTATGTCTCAAGTTCTGCTTTAGTGTATCCATAGTGAGTATAAAATTAGGCTCTGCAAATATCCAGAATGCTGTGTGCTTGCGTATAATTTAATAATCTGTGTATTATTTTAAAGACACACATAAGCAATGGCTGCTTGCTTATAAAATGCATTTACTGACCCATGAGTTAATTGATCCCTATGACTATTTAAACCTCAGGGCTTTAAAAGTTTTTCTCTTATCTTTATGTTAAACAATGGAAAGTTTTACCGTATGTTCAAATAACGTCTTCATCAGGTTCACAACAGGATACCATAGTTAATTTTCAGTTGAGTGCTTTACAGGATTTTCTTTTTGCTGGCTGGTTGGGTGAAAGTCTAGACACTGAGAGATGAGGCGTTAGAGGGGCCTCACAATATAGTTATTGTGAATGGTAAGTAGGAGCAGCTTCCTCTGATGTACAGACTCCATGCCCAAACCAGTGGTACAAAGGCATAGCTTTTGTTCAGGGGGATAGGGGCTAATCCGAGTGCTGCACACTGTGAAAAACCTTTTATGGAAGGGGGGAAAAACTTGCCTTGAAGGTGAGAGGTCAGCAGTTTAACCTCTGACTACAAAACAAGAGACCAGCGAAGAATGGGATGAACAAGGGGGAAAAATACTTGAAGTACTCCATTCTTTGTTTATCAGAAATGGGTCAAGCAAATGAGTGTCAGGAATGGTTACAGAAGTTCTGATGGGCTGCAAGGAAGTCTGAAGATGTGCTCTGGCTTAGCTGTGCATTGCTATGGAGTTTGGAGGAGGCATAGCTCTCTCTTAAATGCTTGATAAAGAGATCCCCAAAACAAAATGAGATCTTTCAGCAGTCCCGAAAAGCACAGACACTCTGCTCTCTTCCTCCTTAGCTCATATCAAGTCCTTTTGTTACTAAAATTTTTTATTCTGATTTTCTTTTGTGTAGAATAATATCATTTAGCATTTGGCCTTCTAAGTCTTTGCAGTTTTTCTGGGCTGTTTTTTGAAATTTGTAAAGAAGCATCACAATCACATGCTCACATGTGTTCAACAGGCAGTGAGATGGGTCTCTTTCAGCTAAAGCCATGGATCTTTGGGTGGTCAGTGCTATTGTACAACAGCAGGGGAGAGCTGTTTCCAATCTTTGTGCAAAGGGAATATGGAGGCTTTCCCCTCTGATCTCACTTGGTATTATCAGTGCTGGGAATTTAGTCACAATCCAGTTAGAAATGATGGAAGTTATGTTCACCAGTAGTTAAGCCTCCCATATTCTCAGGTCCACCCATTTGGACCAATGGGTTGTGCTGCTCTTGGCTCAGGCTGGGAGAAGGTACCAACAGTGATTAATACACTTGGTGCACTAAAGCTCCCTGCTTGGCATACAGCCATTTCTTGTGCTTCACTACATCCAGCCCTTGAGAAGCACTGCTCACCTCCCTCCTGGCCTCTCCCAGCATGCAAAAAAGCGAAGAAGACAGAATGCCTTGCTTGGGCACCTCTGGAAGTTTTATACTTCACTGGACATAGATGTGTTGTGTATATGAGGTAAATTCCTCTTCCTGCTTAACACAAAGGGATTAAAGCTAGGCTTTGTTGTTGACCCTCTTCACATGTCACATCTTCAAACACTTGCTTATGACCTGGACAGCTTTAGGCCACTTGCATTCAGAGAAGTGATCAGGAACCAGCAGTGTTCCTCAGCAAGTCAGTGGCAGGGCCTCTCAGCACCTGGGAAATAGATTTTGGTACAGGCTTGATTTTATTTGTGCTTGGAAATAGCACAGCCTCAAACATTGTGCATCCTCTGACCTTTGGCCAAGTTTAATCTTTTGTTTCACAGACATCCATCTTTCTTATTTTTAAATATTTCAGGGGTAAATTCCTCAGAAAGGTGGTTCTAAGTATACTTCCATGATCTGACACATCTGCAAATGAAAAAAAGAAAAAATACTTAATTTTTCTTGCATTCCCTAGGAACTCTGTTGGGTTCACTGGTTCAAAAATACAGCATTTTAGTGGAGACCTTGTTAAATGTTGTTAAATGTGCATTTATTTATGATTTTATTATATAAATCATAAATGCAAGGCTTAGGATAGTGGCCGTTGCTGGAATTACCTGAACAGGTAATTTCTATAGCTATTAAGTGAAAGTAAAATGAGGAATCCTTTATAGTCTTTTTGCCTTGCTCCTAATAGATTAGTTTTGTCACTTTATGAATTGTGAACTTTTTGGTTTTCCAAATTTGATGGGATGAAATGGTGTTCTCAAGCTAAATGACTGACACTTTTGCCCTTGGGGAAGCACCAGAAGTTAAAATATTGATGTATTTTAGAGTAGGTACCTTTCATTGTATTCTATCAAAATTTGGAAAATCAGAAAGAGAGTTTTTTTCCCCAATAATTATTTCTTCTGCAATCTTGAAAAGGACTTTTAAACCTCTTCTTTAATGGCCCTTTAAGATCACTGAGTCCGACCCTTAACCCGGCACTGCCCTCTCCACCACTAAACCATGTTCCAAAGCACATCTGCATGTCTTTGAATACCTCTTAGGGATGATGACCTCCTCACTTCACTTGGCAGCCTGTCCCAGTGCTTTTCAAATTTTTCTATGAATAATTTTTTCCATAATGTCCAATCTAAACCTCCCCTGGTACAACTTGAGGTCATTTCCCTTTGTCCTACCTCTTTTCTTTGTCCTACCTACCACCTCGGAGGAGAGACACACCCCTTACTTGCTACACCCTCCTGTCAGGCAGTTCTAGAGATCTGTAAGGTCTCCCCTGAGAGTCCTTTTCTCCAGGCTAAACACCCCCAGCT
>VYZP01031473.1:0-102436 GCA_013400635.1 Hypocryptadius cinnamomeus | reverse complement strand
TTATTCTTAGCCAGCTAAATTTCTTGTTGGGTTGGCCCCACAGGGCTGCCGGCTGCCCTCCCTGCCCTGCCTCTGGAACTCACTGTCCTCTACAACTCCCTGCTTTTCACTGTGGGAGCATCTGACTCTGCCATCAAAGGAGAAGCAGAAGGAATACGCCAGGGGCTCCTCAGGGGTAAGGATGTGGTTGTTTGGTTGGGGAGTTCTCGGGGTGAGGAGAGCGTTCTCTGTGCTCTGGAGATACTTGGTGACTGGTTGGAGGTGCAGGAACTGTGAGCAGACGCTCCTGGTTCTGCTAGGAAAGGCTAGAGAGGGGGGAAACTGAGAGGAGACATGCCTGGCTCCACCTGGAAACTGTGGGCAGGCACACCTGGCTGTGCTTGGAAAGGCTGGAGATGGGGGGAACTGTGAGCAGACATCCAGGCTCCACCTGTAAGAGCTGGTGGTAGAGTGGCATGTGGCCAGGGACAGTGTGCAGCTGCCTGCCTGCTGCTGCCTGCAGGGATGGGCTGGAGATTTCAAGGGAAACATGAGTTTTTAATGTGTAAGGAGCCAAGTCTCTAGCAAAGTTTTAGTGACAGTAGAAAATTACTGTTTTCTTTAATTATGGTGTGCTAGCTTCAAAGAAAGCTCACTGAAACAGGCTGCAGTTCAGAGGTGGATCTGCAGTGTTGGCACATGCTTACCTGAGGGCAAATGACTTCAAGAGGGCTCTGCAGAGTCTAGCTCTGAGTTGTGCTGTGTGTTGTCTCCTGAGTGTGATGCTGTCAGCTCCACTCTCTTAGAGCTTTTTTCCATTCTGCTGAGGCCAGGCCAGCCCTGCAACCCCATTCCTTCCATCGCTACGAGGAGCCTGTGCTTGCTTGAGGCTTTCTCTCCCTCTTGCATCCAGAGTGTCTGTTACAGGGTACCAATGCATTGTCTCACAGCTCTAGGTCTTTTTGCTTGGGGTTTTTTTTTTTCCAGTTCTGGAGGCTTGTGGAGCCTGTGGACAGGATCTTGGCATGGAGGAGCTGTGGGAGAAGGTGCTGCAGGAGGTAACCGTGGAGGAGCTGCAGGTACCTCTGCATCACCTCGGGGCCCTGCAAGCAGCCTGGTGGCTGGCAGCCAGCCAGCTGGAAAGTGTTGCTGGCCTCTTCCAGCTCCTGAGCACTGCTGAGGTAACTGGGCACAGGCAGATGCTGGCAGAGCTGGCATAAATACATGTTTGTCATAAAACTCACTCTGCAAAATGTTGTTGTGGCACTTGGACAGCTGAACCCATCAGTGCTGCCCAGTCAGCATGACTAATCCACCCCGTGGCATCCCAGCATAGCCTAATGGCCCTGAGAGTGTTAATGGATCCCAGAATATTCTGCCTGTGTGGGCCTGGACCTCTGTGTGTTGGACAGGAGACTTGGGCAGGCTGGAAGAGGGCTACAGATGGACTTGCAGACGCTGCAGGGAACAGCAGTGGGATGCAGAACCTTCCCAAAAGGCTGCTGATGGGTCCTGTCTTTCTGAATGCACCCCAACACCTGTCTGTTGCATGCCAGGAAGCCCTGGAGGTGCACCCCACTCTGAGGTGGGGAGGTGCTGCCCCAGGCCAGGCAGGAATCACTGCAGTAAGGGGGCTGTAGCTGAAGGGAACAGATGGTAGGACATTGCTCCCCAGTCTGCTCCCACTGCAGGGAGCAGTGTTGAGTGGTTTGGTGGGACCTGTTCCTCTGTGCACTTGGACCAGTGTTTCCTGCTTCCCTGCTCTCAGCATTCCCTGCTCTCTCTCCTCTGTGCCTTCACAGGACCCTGGAAGAGCTCACTGCAGTGAGGGGCAGAACAAACTCCTCTCCGTGATCAAGGCATGGCGGGTCCCTCCTGAGGAGGCCTCCCTGCCCCTTGTACAAAGCGCCAAGGACTTGAAGGAAATCCTCTGCACTGCAGCAGCCTTCCTGCAAGGTTTGTGGGGGACAGGAACTCAGGCCAGCACAGTCTCCTGCTGCTCTCTCCCAGGACCACTTTCCCTGCCCTTATCCTGGTTTCTCTTCCCAAGCAAACTGGCCCTTGGGGTTTTTTGGACTGTTCCTTTGGGAGCGGGTCTGGGCTAAGCCTCCGAGTCTCAGTCTTTACATTCCATATTCACAAAGCTTCCCTGCTTTTCCCCAGCTTATCCTTTCTCTGCACTATCACAGGGTTCCTCTGCCTGTGTGTGACTGTAGGGGAGGTGTCTGGACCCTGCAGTGACCTTAAAGCAGAAGGCTGGCAGGGAATTTATGAAGATTTTCCTTTCTTCTGTCTGTCTTCTGGAACTTGTCTTGTTGCAAGCACATTGTTGCCATCAGACTATGGTGCTGCAAGAGCCACACAAAGCTGTTGTGAGGCTTTCTAGCCTGATGTCACAGCAAGCAATGGATCTCCTCTGGCTGCTGTGTTCCATCTTGGCTATTTTCCCTCCTTTACTGTTTTGACAACCCCAGCAGCTCTGGGGACAGCCAGCACTGCCTTGCTGTGCTTGGGCTCCTACAGGGCCTTCCTGCCAGGAGGCAGGGCAGAAACTCTGGTCCACAGAGCTGGAGCCAAAATAGTCAAGGGTGGCACCAGCACTTCCAGCAGGGAGGTGGCAGATGTGTGGTGCTGCTATGTGAGAGCAGCCTCAGAGGGAAGCCTGAAAAGCAGTCTGAATAAAAGACAAATAACGAGTTGTAATAAAAATTAATTAATTGATATCCCAAAGCATCCTGCTGGGAAATGACCCAGATGTGCTGAAAAAATTCGGAAGTTCTGTGTATGCTTCCCTATCTGCACTGCTGTCATTGTGGATGAATGTGAAGGTGAACCTACCCAGCACACACCCCTGTCCTTGTTCTGGGCCAAAGGAAGCATCTTGGGCTTGGAAGCTGCTGTTATTTCTGCTGGACATTTCCATGGAGTGGCTTGTTCTCTTGCAAAACCACTAAAGCAAAGATGGCAGCTTGGGACTATCAGGCTGTGCATCACTGGGTTTGGAGGGGATCAGGCAAGTCCCTATGGCTCTGGCAAGAAAAGGGCACCACACTTGTCTGGGGCCAGGTGGGACACAAAAGTGAGCCACGGAGCCAATATGTTGGGTCTGTCCTAGGGCTGCAGGAGCTGGAGGCTGGGAATTTCCCCACTGCCCTCTCCCTCCTCCAGGAAGCTGCAGGAGGATTCTGCTCCAAGAATATCCTGGCCCAGATCTACACCTGCCTTGGCTGCTGTGCTCAGCGAATGGTAATGACAGCAAAGAGGGGAAAGGCAGCTGTGGGGTGGGGAGGCTCAGGCTCACAATGCCTGTGTGGTCCAAGGCCTCTCAGGGAGGGAAGACCTTGAGCAGAAGTTGCCCTTGTGGCCCCAGCCTCCTTGGACAGGCTGCAAAATCCATGACAAGATTTTGGCTGATTGCAAAGTGTTGCTGCAGAGAAAGAAGCTCAAAAACCAACGTGAGGAGGGCTGCCTTTGGCTAAATTGCTGCCCTGCTTAGTGGGGATCTCTTGGGGAAGCAGAGTGAGAATCTGAATCTTTACCAAACAGTAAAGACATCAGCAGGATGTGCTTTCAACATGCATGTCTTCCCATCCACCTAGGGCAAGCCTCAGACAGCCCTTCAGCACCTGAAACGGGCCCTCCAGGTAGACTTCCAGTGCCTTCCTGCCCTGTCCCACGTGGCAGCAGTGTACCATGAACTGGGAGAGACCGATGCAGAGCTGCAGGCCCTGACCCTACTCTACGAGGTTTGTCTGGTTCCTGTAGTTCTGGGATGAGTTTTGCCCAGCAGAGCTTGCACAGAGCTTCAAAAGCAGGCTTCTTCCTTCTGGGGGCTCTTTGACCCTGGAAGGAGTCCCCAAAATAGCATGGTGCTGCCTTCAGCAAGTGGGCAGGAAGGAGTCCAGGAAAATCTGAAATTCCTGCTCAGCACCACGTTTCGATGTGGCAAGACCTTGGGTCCTAGTTCATGTTCGTGGTGGCTTGGGAGGTTATTCTCTCAGGTCAGAAAGTATCAATATATTAGTAAAATATGTAATAGTACAGAGACCTTTAAGGGCAGATTTTGGCTGCAGTGAGGCAGAGTGCATTAGCTGTGTGAACCTGCCTGGGAGAGGTCACAGCAGTAGACCCTGAATTATCTCTTCAGCTGTTTGAAAACTGTCAGATACATACAGAGAGGAGAGGGAACTCTGCTTACAAATGGTCTAACTAGGTCTGAGGCTGCAATGGGAGATGGTGTTCCAGGCAGCTCAACTAAAAACCTGAGGTGATCTGAGTGATCTTGTAAATCTGGTGCCATGTGGAGAACAGAAGTCTGCCTGCCCCTGTGTGATCCTCATTGCTCTTGCTGGAAGCCACTGTGAGAACAATGCAGTTGTGCTTGTGAAGTGCAGCACTTCTGCTCACCTGTGTGCATCTCCAGATGTCAGAAGTGACAAAAGATTGCAGCTGCCTGAGACTTGACCAGTGTGGTGTTGATCATATTTTCTGTTCCTGTTTCACAGGCTCTGGGAAAAAACCCTCCAGCAGCTGCTTCCTCTAGTCCCTATTTTCTACTGCGAATAGAGCTGCTTGTCCACACACCACTACTCACTTCCCTCCTTCGCCATCGCCACCCCTCTGAAGTGAAGTACCTTCTGGCACAGCGGTGTCTCCAGGATGGGAGGTAACAGTGCCTCTGGTCTGCTTGCACCATGCTGCTGGTTTGGTGTCTGCAGTTTTCCTTGTGCTCCTGGAAATGGTCCAGTTCAGTACTGCTGTTGTAGGCCTGCTCAAAGCATGGAGATTGTGAACAGGGCGAGTGTGGTGTAGGGAGAGAGACTGTGGGCTGGCAATCCAGGTTTCACCTGGCTGATGGCACTTCTCCTTCCACCACATATCCTGTTCCTGTTGCAGGGTGGCTGATGCAGTGGAACATTACTTGGATTTTCTGTCTCTCCTCCAGGAGGGGCTGCAGCAGCAGGTAGGTGTCCTGGTAAAGAGCTCCCTTGGTGACTTGGAGGATGAGGGTTGGAGGGGTCCAAACCCAGTCCCAAGGCATCAGCCCTGGACTCCAGGCTTCAGTGTCTAGTTTGAGATGTGAAGGAAATGAGGTAGGGGCTGATGTAAAGGAAATGAAGTGGCACCCCCAACCTGTGGGATGTCTGCCTTTGGATTCACACCAGAGAGCACTCACCACTGCTGTTTGGAGAGACAGCTTCCCCTTCCCTCTGGGGAGCAGCTGTCAGCCTGATTTTGGATGTCCTCCACTTCCAGAGTAGGGACTTGGTGCCTTGACTCTGCTGAGCTGTGAGTGCTTCCCATCTTCTGCCTGCTCCACCAGCCTCCAGTGACTGTGGGAGAGGTCTTGAGCTTTGCTGGGCAGCAGCTCCATGTTCCCAGTATGCACAGAGTCATGCTGCTTGGCAGAGAACTCTGCAGTTCTGCAGCACTGATGTCACTTTTGCTCCCCAGGTGCCCCTGGATGGTAGCTCAGCTCTGCCCAGGATCCCAGAGGTGTTCCTGGAAGCAGCATCTGCCTTGGAGCAGGCTGGGAGGCACCAGGATGCCATAACTGTGTGTGAGGAGGTCGTCAGCCGGACAACTGACCTCATTCCACGGGTGTTACGAGTGGAGGAGAGGCTGGAGGAGCCGGAGTCCTCATTGCCAGGGGCAGAACTGGCAGGTGGACTCCTGTCCCAGAAGAAGGAGAGCCTGTGCTGCCTGGCCTGGAGAGCAGCTGGATACCTGCACCAGGGCTGGGCATGGGCCAAGCTGGGCAAGAGCAAGGAAGCTGTAACACAGTTCAGCAGGTGATAAAGCCTTCCTGGGAGAAGGGGTCTCCCCAGCAGGCAGCAGTGGATGGTGGGGCAAGGGCAGGACACAGCATGGCACTGGGGCTGCCCTGACAACTTGGCACTCCTGACAGCCCAGGAGTGGCTCCAAAGCTCCTCTGGCCTCCCACCCACAGGTGCCTCAGTGATCTCCTGCGTGTCCAGCTTCATGGGTCTGGCATCAAACAGACAGGTAGGACACCACACAGGTGGGGCCGTGTGGGGCCTTGACTGGGTCAGGATCTGTGTTCTTGGCAGCAGCAGATACAGGGGCAAGGTGGTGGGCACAGCATCACTCTGGCAAGAGGCAGTTGTCCCAGAGTACAAAGCTCTGGGCCATGCTGAAGCCTCTGAAGAGACTGGCTGTTTTTTTTTGGAGCAGAGTTTGGCCTTGGCTCTGCCTCCTTCACTGCCTAGGTAGCAGTTAAAGGGGCTGTAAACTGGAAAGCTTCTCCAATCCAGTTTTTGGGGAAGAGATACATGTCAGTGGTGCAGAGGGACAGCCAAAGGCCAGGCTGCTGCTGAGGTCACTGTTCACCACAGCCATGTGACATTCTGGGCTCTTGACATTCTTCACTCTCCCCCCTCTGATGAGTCCCGACCTCTTCCAGCCTGGCAGAGAGGAGGCTGAGCTTTGCCGTCTGTCTCCAAAGCTGGAGGATGAGCAGCCCAAAGTAAATGTTTGGCCTGTCCTGACTGCTAACCTGGCTCAGCCTGCTGGGAACAGGGGAGAGAACGTCTGCAGGATGCTGTCTTCAGGTGTGTGTGTCTTCCTGAGGCAGAGAATCTCCAGCCAGAAGTGGAGGTGCTCCAGAAGATCAGGGTGCTCTCTCTCATTGGGCGAGGTACACAGTTCCTGGAGCTGGGAAGGAACAAAGAAGCCCTGTTGGATTTCCAGCACAGTTTGCAGATCTCACCAGGTAACAGGCTCATTTTGGTGAGGAACACAAGGGATTTCCACAAATTTGTCCTGGGCTGCTTTGCTGTCTTCAGCAGGAAGTTCTCATGTTTTATACCACATTTATTCAGGTGTCAAGGACAACAGTAGGGCCACTAGCAATGTTACATACTAGAGGTACTTCTGTGGGGCCTGGTCAGCTCGCTGCCATGGAGAAACAGACCAACACTATTGTCAGAGGAGTATATCAGAACCCTAACAACAACCTGTGCTCTCAGATAGCTTGGAAATTTCCTGCCTCAACCCCAGCTTGGCAGCAGGAGGTACAGGGGCAAGGTGGTGGGCACAGCATCACTGGTAAGAGGCAGCTGTCCCAGGGTACAGCCAACTTTCTCCCAGACAGGTCTGCTTTCCCAGAACAGAGGAGTTGAGCTGTTCCTCACCTGAGGAACCAGCATGTCCATGCCTGGCAGTACAGAGGCCTGCAAAGGGAGCATTCACGTCTTGAGCTCAGCCAAGGCATGGCTGGTGCTGCTGACAGGGCTGCTGTCTCCTGTTGGGTGCTCTGACACGCTGAAGAGGTGTGAGCTTCACCAGGATCTGTCAGACCTGCTGGTCCCAGTCCTGCCCGTGGCTGCTCCCTCTGGGGGTGCAGACGTGCCTGCAAGGAGAACCCCAGTCTGTGTCCAAAGAGGTGTGGCAGGCTGTGCCCCAGGGCTGATGCCATCTGCCTTGGCTGCCAGCCCAGGGGGGTTAATTAGATCCTGTGACACAGCCAGGACAGCCTCCTCCCTATTACACCACCTCTCCTTACACTCATTGACCTTGTCTGGCTTCTGAGCTTCTACTGTAATACCCTCCAACCCACAGCAGTGCTGAGGACCCACTCCTCCTCTGCTAAGGGCTGATCCTTCTTCCTGTCTTGCAGGTGACCCAGCTGCTGCCTCCTACCTGGTGCAGGCCTTGTGGAAGCTGAATAGAAAGCAGGAGGCGGCTGCTCAGTGGCAGAAGTTCTCCCAGAGCTCCCCTGGAGAGGACGGGCAGCAGCAAGGGCAGGGAAGGTGTGTAGAGGCATGGGTGAGGTCTCAGCAGCGCAGTCTGTCAGGCTGTGAGGGCAGTTCAGGTGTCTGAGGAGCTTCCCCTGATGACTGCTCCAAGGGGCCACAGGCTGTGGCTCTGCTGGGACTGCCTGGGGCACAGAAGAGCTGACATGGAGCCAGATGGGGAGGGCAGAGCTGCAGGTAGAGCAGGGAGACCTGCAGAACAAATGTATTAGGGCATGGCAAAGGAATGCTGTGGTCTCCTCGCTGTTGCCATGTTCCCTTCCCTTTCAGGCCCCTCCCTTTGTACCTGGTTTCATGTCTGGAGCAGGCAGTGTTCCCTGACAGTGAGCCTCTTGCCAGAAGCATACAGGATTACCTCGGGGCAGCAGCCCAGGACACCTCAAGCTGACCTGGTGGTGCCCCCATACCCATCTGCTGAGGTCTCCCTGCACTTGGCTGGCACAAGGCCGTTAAGAACTCCTTCAAGACTCATGATTACTCTGTGATGAAGCTAGATCCCCAAAGGACTGAAACAGAATAGATTTCCTTTTCTAATAAAAAGCTCAGCTCTGTTTAGCTTTGGGTTTTTCCATGCTTGTTTTCCAGAGGGAAATGTTGCAGTCATGGCCTTGACACTGCCTCCAGCTACTGAGAGCCCATGGGCTGTGTGCCCTGGATGTGTGAGAGATCAAGGGCAGAGATACCTTCATCCCCTGTGCCCTGTGCATGGTGGGGCTGGCTCTGCACTCGGTCTGTCCTAGCTGTGCTTTATGTACCAGCTCTGTGCTCAGTTCTTGTGCTTTGGAGCAGGAGAAGTGGTTTTGTCTGAGGTGCATGGCTCTGAGGTCTGAATTTCACAATGCTGCACTAGCAGCAGGGTCCAGACCCGCACCTGTGTGTCCCCTGTGGCCCTGAGGGTCTGTACCAATGCCATAGCTACAGGCCCCCCACCCTTAGGGGTGAAGGAGTACATCTCCCTGCCCCGTGTCTGGTGGAGCTTTTTTTTGATGAGGAAGGTCCCCTGACCCCATTACCCAAGCCTTTGGCAAGCCTTGCCTCCCACAAGAGGGAAGGGGTGCTTGGGAGCTGCGAGGCCAAGGAGGAACGAGGGGAGAAGAAAGAGGGCATGGCAGAACTCTTGTGAGGTAGGAGCTGCTGCCGTGAACACTAGAGGGGCTTTGGGTGGGCTCTGACCTGCAATTCCTTCAGAAAAACACCTTGGCACATCCTGGGCTGCACCCAGAGCCCCGTGGGCAGCAGGGCAGGGAGGGGATTCTGCCCCTCTGCTCTGCTCTGCTCAGACCCACCTGGAGCACTGCATCCAGCTCTGGGCTCCCAGCACGGGAACCACAGGGACCTGCTGGAGTGAGCCCAGAGGAGGGCACTGAAGATGATCAGAGGGATGGAGCGAGGAAAGGCTGAGAGCTGGAATTGTTCAGCCTAGAAAAGGCCCCAAGATTTCCGTGCCTTCAAGGGGCCCCAGCAGCGCTGGAGAGGGACTTTTGACAATGACATAAAGCAACTGGATGAGGGATAACTTTCAAACTAGCAGAGGACACGGTTAGATGCGATACCAGGAAGCAACTTTTCACTGTGAGGGTGCTGAGGCCCCGCACAGGTTGCCTAGAGAATGTGTGGCTGCCCCTGGCTCACTGGGAGCGTTCGAGGCCGGGCTGGGTGGGGCTCTGAGCAGCGTGGCCTGGAGGGAGGTGCCGGTGCCGGTGCCGGTGCCGGTGCCGTGCCGTGCCCAGCAGGGACGGGCCCGGCCCCTCGCTGAGGCCGCGGCCATTCCCCGACCACGAGCACGAACGAGGCTGCTGTGAGTGGCGGGAACAGGTGCGCGTGCGCACCACGCCCCTTCCGATTGGCCCTGCTCTCTGGAGCTGCCCAATCAGCGGCTGCTATGGAGGCGGGACTTCCTTCCCGCATGTTCTCTTCGCCATTGGCCGCGCGGCGACTGTCGCTCGAAGGGAGAGCCGCGCTGCGATTGGCTGCGGGAAGTGGCGCCTGGCTGGTGACGATTGGCCAGGACATGCAGAGGGGCGTGGCTCAGGCAGAGCCCTCGGTCTTTTCTTTTCGCTCTCTCCCATTGGCCGAGACGGCGGCCGGCCGGAATTTCTNCGGGCCTCCCGCCCTGCCACCGCCGGGCCTAGGGCCGCCCGCCCGCCGGGCCCTGCACTACGGAGCGCTTTGTTTTCTAGACCCGTCCCGGCCTCCTTCTGCTCGCGGCGGCCCCGGAGCCGGGGCTGGCGAGTGACTTGGCGCTAGCCGAGGCAGACATGTTGTGCCGGGCATGGCCGAGGCGATCGGCGGTGTTTCCGTCTCGGGTGTCTTGCCTCACTCTTGTTGGCTCTGCTCACTTACAGGCTGAGGATCGTCTTCCGTGCTCCTCAGGAATGAGTAACAGTCTCCGCACGCAGCCCACGTGCATTTTGAGCGGAGTAAAATAGAATCCAAAAATAAGTTTTCCCCATCCAGAAATACTCAAAGTGACTTTTTGACTTCGCTAGAGGCATTTTTGGTCCCATTTAGTGTATTTTGGTGTTCTTTGAGAATGTTTTCATTTTTTTTAACAACTTCTGGAATCCAAAGCTGCTTGGCCCTGCGGGGTCAGTTCCAGCGAGGTGTGCCAGGCGTTCTGTGTCTGCAGTGGAAGTGACATTCCCAGACCTCGGTTGTGCAGCTGGGCGAGGTTAACAGTGGTTTTAAAAAGGGATTTCTGCTTCAGCAAAGTTTTTCTCACCCACGCAGGAACCAGAAAAAGTTAGTTTGCAGCTGGAATACGGTTACTTTTTAGATGCCATTTTTTGTCACAGCTGCTGGCAGCCATCTTGCTGAACCGAGCCTCAGCATGGCAAGTAGCATTCCAAAAGCTAAGGGAGTGTGATTTCTGAAGGAATCCCTGTTTTCCTCTCCTAGCCTGTCTGAAACAGTGTTGGAAACTTAGCTTCTCCACAATGTGTCTAAACTCCCCCCTTGTGTCTGTAGTCACCACATACCTCAGATACTTCACTTGGTGATAAAAATGCTTTATGACTTTCTTTTTTCTGTAATACCTACCTGGGAAAAGCAGTTCAGTCTGTAAATCAGATGTTCAGATTGGTAGGAAATTGCTCGTGGGTTTTATCTGGGGAGTGATTTCACAAGGATGGTGTTAAAAAGTCACGGCAGTGTGCAGAAGATGTGGCTGATTTCACTTTCGTTACTGCAGCTGGAATCATTCTGGGAAGTGGCTTTTTCCTTATTTTTGGCACGGACTTGAAGGAAAAGCTTCTTTCCTTACTTTAAGCGGTGCTTTGGAGGTTGGTTATCGTTTTCAGAAGGATCACTAATTGGTAACAACTTTCTGCTCTTGTTCTTCATACTCTGCCCTGTGATGCCTCTGGGCATTATCAGTTGTTGAACGAGGGGAACTCTGACACGGAGGGAAGCCACTGTCTGGTGCAGTTAAGTCCATGAAGCTGTGTNCGAGGAGCCGCCGTCCGCCGCCCCTCTCCCCCTCCCCGCAGCGCCATGGCCTCGGGATCCGAGTAAGTGCGGGCCCAGCCGCCTCCCCGCGGCCTAGGCCCCGCCGCGGCNGTTCTTTGAGAATGTTTTCATTTTTTTTAACAACTTCTGGAATCCAAAGCTGCTTGGCCCTGCGGGGTCAGTTCCAGCGAGGTGTGCCAGGCGTTCTGTGTCTGCAGTGGAAGTGACATTCCCAGACCTCGGTTGTGCAGCTGGGCGAGGTTAACAGTGGTTTTAAAAAGGGATTTCTGCTTCAGCAAAGTTTTTCTCACCCACGCAGGAACCAGAAAAAGTTAGTTTGCAGCTGGAATACGGTTACTTTTTAGATGCCATTTTTTGTCACAGCTGCTGGCAGCCATCTTGCTGAACCGAGCCTCAGCATGGCAAGTAGCATTCCAAAAGCTAAGGGAGTGTGATTTCTGAAGGAATCCCTGTTTTCCTCTCCTAGCCTGTCTGAAACAGTGTTGGAAACTTAGCTTCTCCACAATGTGTCTAAACTCCCCCCTTGTGTCTGTAGTCACCACATACCTCAGATACTTCACTTGGTGATAAAAATGCTTTATGACTTTCTTTTTTCTGTAATACCTACCTGGGAAAAGCAGTTCAGTCTGTAAATCAGATGTTCAGATTGGTAGGAAATTGCTCGTGGGTTTTATCTGGGGAGTGATTTCACAAGGATGGTGTTAAAAAGTCACGGCAGTGTGCAGAAGATGTGGCTGATTTCACTTTCGTTACTGCAGCTGGAATCATTCTGGGAAGTGGCTTTTTCCTTATTTTTGGCACGGACTTGAAGGAAAAGCTTCTTTCCTTACTTTAAGCGGTGCTTTGGAGGTTGGTTATCGTTTTCAGAAGGATCACTAATTGGTAACAACTTTCTGCTCTTGTTCTTCATACTCTGCCCTGTGATGCCTCTGGGCATTATCAGTTGTTGAACGAGGGGAACTCTGACACGGAGGGAAGCCACTGTCTGGTGCAGTTAAGTCCATGAAGCTGTGTCAGGGGAGGCTGAGGTTGGATATCAGGAAAAGGTTTATCCTGAAGGTGGTCAGTGACTGGAACAGGCTCCCCAGGGAAGTGGTCACAGCACCAAGCCTGGCAGAGTTGAGGAAGCATTTGGACACTGATCTCGGGTACATGGTGTGATTGTTGGGGTTGTTTTATGCAGGGCCAGGAGTTGGGCTTGATAATCCTGATGGGTCCCATCTAGCTCAGGTTATTCTGTGATCCTGTAAGTTGTAGAAAGTCCCCCTGGTCCTTCAGTGTGTGAAATGAGGCTGTTGAACTGCATTACTGAGAGAGAAAAGGAGGTTGAGGGAACCTGTTAATGGTTGGCCTTTAGGGCTAATACGTATTTGCTTCAGTTTTATAGATGTCTTGCATCTTGAAGCTTGGCCATTTGCTGTCTGTGCTGATTATGTCCTCACTTCTGGTTTCTGTCTGGAGTCAGCTTAATACAGACCTTGAATTACCTTTCAATTCCAAAACAGCTCTAAAGCTACGTTTTGTGTTCAGTTTGTCTCTTTTTTTAAGTCAGGGAAAGAAAGGGGTGAGAGGGAAAGTGTGTGAGAGAGCTGACAAACTGGGTAGGTCAGGGAGGTGATCTGAAAGGTTTCCACCAGGCTGTCTCTGACCAGAAGCTCATCAAGGAGCTTTAAAAATTTCCTGGGTTAGCTTTCTGTCCCTGTCGTTTCCCAAAGTTTCCTGGCCAGAGAGAGTCCCAACCCATGCCTTAGGCCTTCCTGCTTGGTATTTTCTGTTTGTGTTCTCCTTCCCACAGATCTTGGGGTTTGTCTGAACGTGATTGAGGTGCACAGATCTCTTTTGCCCTCTTATTTCAGCTGCAGCATGAGGAGTCCGTGGAGAGGTGCAATGAGGGCAAATGGTGATGATAACAATATTGTAAATTGCTGCTGAAAGATGGGTAGTGCTTGTCTGTCTAAACCTTACCCTTGTCTGCAGGAGAAATAGCATCATTTCTGTGCCTAGCTGGCATATAATTTTGTAGCACCTTTGTTTTTTAACTCTGCAGCCCTGTTGGGTCAGAGCCCTGAAGCTGACCCTGCACATTTAGCTCCCTGGATGCTCTTTCTTGGACACTTTTATTCCATTTTCAACGCTCCAGTCCTTTTTGATCACTCTTAAGTGCATCAGATATTGATCCAGCCCTCACTTCTTAGGGAACTCTAGGTTCAGTTCTTCCATACTAAAACTTTTTTCTCTTATTTAGCAGAACCAAGTGGATTCTTGCTGTGCTCTTCTGCACTGCTTTATGTCGAGTGCTATCCAAACTTTCTCTCCAGTTTTCTGCAGCTTTTGTTTTTTGTAGAGTGTTGCTTGAAAAGCTTCCAGTTGTTACCCAGTTCCTCTACCATTTGTTTTTGATCTGGTGTTCCAGGCTGCTTTTTGGCTGTGATGGCAGTCCCTGCATCCCAAGGGACAGACACTTAGTTTCAGCAACATTTCACATAGCTACAGTCTGGCAGTGGTTCCTTATCAAAAGGCCTTGGGATCTGCATCTTGTGTGCAGAGGGAGGAGTTACAGTCACACTCTGGATAACCCAAATAACGAGTATTGTGTCTCACTGGTGTCCATTAGCTGAAATCTTGAACTCTGTTTGCCAAGTTAGTTTCCAGTGGCCAGGAGCTAAAGAGGAGGCAAAGTCCTTAGAAGTAGGTTGTTGGTTTTTTATGCACTGTTTAACCATAATCTGCCTTGATAATGTATTTGTTCAGTTTAGCTATTGCTCTCTCAGTTTTCCTGGAAATTGCAGGCTTTTTAGGACTCACAACAAGACCACATTTTTAGATTGATTGTGGAATTCATGAGCCCTTTCCAGGATGTGTCCAGCAGCTTTTATTGTGTCCTTTTTTGTTCATACAATAGATCCGCAGTGTCTTACCTCTTCACTCTTTAATAAAGAGAGGAAAAAAGTAACTTTCAATAGTACTGGCAGTCTAGGAAAGAAAATCTTTTGCAACTTTTGTTCACTTAAAATAATATTGCCTGTGGTTTGCAACATGTTTCCTGTGATACCAGTGTTTAAAAGGAAGCTTGAAAACCTTCTGAAAGCAAGCTGACTGCTCTCACGGGCGTGCTTGGTATTGTTTCTCCTTTTACGTGGCAGAGAAGGGAGCCAACGCTGCATAGCCTGTCTTGGAAAAGCCTCTGTCTTGAGGTGGGGAGGGACCTGGGTAACATCACACCATAGGTATGTCACCCCTCTCTGATGGACTCCTAAAAATGCAGTGAACATGCCAAGTGCCGCCATTTCCACTCAAGGATTGGTTTCTTCTCATCTTTCTGTCTCTACAAGGGTGAGATGGAGCCAAAGTTACGGCTGCTGCCATTGTCCACAAAGCTCCCTGCTTTTTGCCAGTGCTTGCTGCTTGCTTAGGTCAGAGAAAGACTTTGTTTTTCTCTATTTTCTTTCACAATCATGTCAGACTATGCATGTTTTCTCTTCTATGTTTTGTCTTCTGACCTTGGACATTGGCAGAGCCACACACTTGGAGAAAGTAGTCAGCCCACTGGGGGAAGCTACAGCACTCTACCCCTGTAGTGTGGGGCTAATCTACAGCTTCTAAGAATTTTCTAAGAATATTCTCTTCTAGAATAAGTTGGTTCCAGTTCATATTCTGTGATAGAGTGAATTACTTGCTGTATTAGGTCCTGAAGGAGAACAGTTAATCTGTCCTTCCTCCATTTCCTTGATCTTTTACTTGCTCCAGTTTGTTAAGGGAGTGAATTATCTCTTGTATTTCTTGTGGCATTATAGGCCAGAGCTGCAGTGACTTTTGTGAAGTTATGGAAAACAGCTAAAAATCCCCAACACAATCACTTTCTATGAGCACTTGAATATTTCTATAGCTTGCTAGGTTTAACAAACAGGCATTGACAGGCTAAACTCTTAAAACTCTTCCTGTCAGGGTTGCTGTAGCATTGTCCTTTAATGCCACTATTTATCTGGGATTTGACACCAAATAGACTTGAACTTTTGTTTTGTTGGCAGCAGTTACATGTGATTTCAGATGAGTCTGACTAATTCATTGAGGCAAAACATCTTACAGTCAGCAAGATCTCACTGACCACTTCTTTTCATAGATAGTTTCATAGCTGTATTCATTGGAAGCTCATAGTTACATTTACTGACATAAAATGTCCTCCTTTGAACTCCTGCAATGGTCCCTGGAAAGTAATGTTCTCCTTTGTGCTACAAACAAGTAGAGTTTATAAAAGACAACAAACTTTTAGAAAGTAGAGATGAAAACAAGGGGTGGCTGGGCAGGGCTGGTATCATTCAGGCTCATGAGGTGTGTTTTCTCTCCCAGCTCTAAAGCCGATGACTTATCAACTGCTATTCTGAAGCAGAAGAACAGGCCCAATCGGTTAATTGTTGACGAAGCCATCAATGAAGACAACAGTGTTGTGTCACTGTCCCAGGTGTGTCATCTGTAGAGGCAAAGCATTTAATCTGGCAATTTGCAAGCTGTTGCTGTCTATTAAAACTGAAATGTAACTTTGCAACATGAGTACAAGTGTTTGCATCAAAAGCTACAGCTGTTACCACTGGGGGAGAGTTGTCTTGTTTCCTGACACTTCTCCTTGATGAAATGCTTTTTGAGTGTCAGTTTGTTGGATTCGGCTGAGCTTGTGCCCTTCCTCTGGTTTCAGGATTAGCTCTATGCTACTGTAGTAAGAGTCTCTGTTCCCTGGATTTAGTATATCACTTCCAAGATGTAATTTCCAAGGCCAAATAACTCTCCTTCTAATACTTGAATTCCTTCTAATACTTGAATTCCTGTTTTTTCAGAAGCTTGTTCTAACACTTTGCTGTTTACAGGCAAAGATGGATGAACTGCAGCTGTTTAGAGGAGACACTGTCCTGCTCAAAGGAAAGAAGAGGAGAGAAGCAGTCTGCATTGTTCTGTCAGATGATACCTGCTCAGATGAGAAGATTCGCATGAATAGGGTTGTTCGCAACAACCTGAGAGTGCGCCTGGGTGATGTGATCAGGTGAGGACACAGGGTTACCTGTGGAAGACATTAGCAGCATCACACATTATCTCATAGTATCTGAGCTGGCTTATTGCAAAAACAAGTTAAAAGCTGTGAGAAATGAATGCCAGGAAAAAGTGGAACAGACAAGTAACAAGACTAAAAATGCCCCAAGAATGTTTATACTCCAATTTTTGTTGTAAAAATGATTGTTAAATTAGGAATGCTTAAAAAATGTTGCAGGGATTTTGTTGTGCAGCACTTACAGAAGTAGAATCTTAAAATGGTTTGAATTGGAAGGTCCTTAAAAGCAGAGTAAAACTTGGATGTACGTATCTCAGAATGAGAGACATGTCCCATTCTGCGATGGGAGTGGGTAGAACGATAGCACATGAGCATTTCCTGAACACAGAAATGGTAGTTTGCAGGTTTAAATAAGCGATAAATAATAGCTTCTCCTCCTCCTGAACATTGTCTCTGAGAAAATGGGAGCCTGATTCTGACACCAGACTTTCTGAAGGGATATCTGTATTAATTTTTAAATGCAAAACGTGTTTCATACACACTTAGTAGCTGAGAGAAATGAGGCTGTTCCACCCATCCCTCTACCTCTAAAAACTCAAGTTTTAAACACTGCTGTAATTGGTTCAGAATGGTGCTTTGTGTCTTTGGATTTAAAGTAGAGGTGAATTCTTACTTTAACCTGATGTGAGATTCCTGTTGGAGTCTCTTCTAGTGTGACAGCCCATGCTCTCCTCTGTTAGCACTATGTCTGTAGTGATTCTCAGCTTCCCAAGTGTGTTACCAATTGTCTTGATTCATTACGAGGTCAGGGAATTTTTACTCATTTGCCCTCAAAGTTTTTCTTGCCAATCTTTAACTGCTTATAGTGTTACTGTTTCCTGGTTTCTGCCAAAATCCAGATTAATATGCTAACATTTCCTCATTGTGGTGTGTCAAATATTTTCCTTCTGGGCAGTCTCTCTTCTCTTTTACCCTTTTGTATGTCCTCTCTCTAATGCATGTAGTAAAAGAATCCATTAGGAGACTCTAGTAAAAGTCATGTATCACATATGAAAAGCTGTGTGCTCAGCTGCAGTTCCATGGCTTTTTTTAGCAGGTGAAGCCAGTTTCTGCCACAGCTGGATACTTTGAGCTGTTGCTACAGTAGGCTGTCGTGCTACATTGCAAAATAATAACTGTAGCATGTATTTAAAAGGGGAAAGGGCTTTCAGCCTTTTAACCTACTCATCAGCCCTCACAAACTGGGACTGACCTACGCGTGGCTGCAGAGGTGTTTACCTGTAGCTGGTACTGTGAGGGCCTTTGCTTGGAATTAGTTTTTTCAGCAACAGGGACTTGGGGCACTCTAGTAAGAGAGAGGAGGGAAGAAAGTGTTTTCCCCAACTCACTTCTCCTTGCAGCTGGTTCTCCAGTAGCTTGCTGTTATAAAAGCCACCTCATAACTCTCACAGGTCTTTAGTCTATATTAGAGATGTGTGAATGTAGTGAAGGGGTCTGCAGGAGAGCAGAAGGGTAGGAGGAAGCTATTAAACTCTCCAGTGGTCTTGGGCAGGGCTGAAAGGAGTGAAGGCAAGTGTGTGCTGTGAAGACTAGCTCTTGGTGGGTATGATTTTTGCCTTGTCAGCACTGAAATATTTCTATGTGGGTAGGAAGTCTCACCAAGGCTTTTGATGGTCTTTGGATGTTCTTTCCTGGTAAGGGGCATGTTTTTTCTTGTCCAGGTGTAACACTGAGGTGTAAGTCCAGCACTAACTGGAGTTTTCTTCTGCAGCATCCAGCCTTGCCCAGATGTGAAATATGGCAAACGCATCCACGTGCTGCCAATTGATGACACAGTAGAAGGGATCACGGGGAATCTGTTTGAGGTCTATCTCAAGCCCTACTTCTTGGAAGCTTACAGACCTATCAGGAAAGGTAATAATGCCTGTCATTGAAGTCCTCATGGCTGCAAGTGTGAGCTATTCCTGAGACTAAATAGAGAGAATTTCTAGAAGTTTGCACAGATCTCCATGAGACATTAGACCAGCATCTGCAGGGAGGGATTTTGCTAGTGGTGATTTAAATTTTCTATAGTCTTCAAAAGGAGTGATTGCTGCTGCTCGCTGGTAGAGCAATTTCGTAGTTCTCCTGCATTTTTTTGTAGCTATATGAGATGGGAGAACATCAGAAAGGCTCAGGTGGAACTTGGGAGAAAATCTCATTAAACTAAGTTGCTACCATGTGATGTAATTGGTGACTTGCCTGCATATTAATCAATTGTTGTGCTTATCCAGTTTCATCAGAGTCCATCCTTCATTAATGTGGTAATTGAAGGGGACTCAGGTTCAGATCACCTCCTCTGGAGTGGAGGAGTCAGCTGCTGTGAGGTGCTGAATGTGGTGATGTGCATATTGCTGCCATAGAAATGATCATATGAGCATTATGCAACAATTAGCATCATGCAATTTAGTTAATTTCTTACTCTCACCTAAAATCAAATCACCTTGACCCATACACTGGGCTTTTTCATCCTCCCACATCACCCACAAAGCGCACACAGGTCCTTGAGGAAAAGCAGAACAATGTGTGGAAAAGCAGAACCATGTGTGGGTTTGCCTTTGCCTGAGGCAGCAGTGACCCAGACTGTTTATCCCAGCATATTTTTTATGTGCTCAGGAGCTTTGTCTCCTTCTACAATATGTAAGAGTGTTGGTTGGGGAGGGGCAGTCACCAGGTGGCTTTTGCTAAATGTGTCCCAAAGTTTGTTGGTCCCACCAGCCTTTGCTCTCCATGTAGTCATGAGCAGTCCATTGCATCATTTGGTTTTCTAGAGGCTGGTGCATGATAGGGAATGCAATACACCTTCTGAAAACCATGCTTTGCCTGTCCCTTGGAGTGGAGTAGCCTCAATGCCTAATGTTTTGTCATCAGATCCAAAGACCCTTTCTTCTTCTTAGAGTATGGAATAATATGAAACAGGCTTTCAGTGTACTGGGCCAGGTCCTGGCACATTGCAGTGATTTGTGTCTCTCTGGAACTGCCAGCATGACAGCACCCCTTTTGCCACGTATTTACTAGTTTTTCAGGGTTCTACACTTGTTCAGGAGTGAAATTCCAAAATGTTTCAGGTAGTCACTGGCCTGAACACTTCCCCCTGTGGGTCATGTTCTTAAATATATTAACTGTAAACAAGACCCGAATCATATTCAGCGACGTGCTGTTTCACAGCACCAAGCTTGCCAGAATTCCAGAAGCATTTGGACAATACTCTCAGGCACATGGTGTGATCCTTGGGCCTGTCCTGTGCAGACCAGGAGTTGGACTCAGTGATCCCCATGGGTCCCTTCCAACTCGGGAAATTCTGTGATAAGAACCAGCCTGGCTTCAAGTGTATTGAAAGGATATTAAAAACGTTTAAAATGCTCAAATGCTGCTGTAATCAGCCTGGCATCAGAAGACATCCGGAAGGAAGACATCGGAGGGAGATGTAGGAGAGGTGCAGTTACCAGTGGTTCCCAGTGGATGGCTCCCGAAGTACAGAGCCGATGGCAGTGCTCGGTTCACTCCTCAGATTCGTCTCAGGACCAGCGGTTCCATCTCGTCCTAAGCCACTACTGCAAAGAACAGCACAAAGATCACGTTAGCCCAGGCAGCAAGGACAATAAACCTCACCACAGGGGACACCTACACCGAGCGAAGGTTAAAAACACACCCTGAGAATGAGCACGAATAAACACTGTCACCAGCTAGTGTTACATACTGAATGCTTATAACAAATTTGGCTTAACATGTTCTGCTCAGATCTGTTGTTATGCCAACCCTTTTTCCCTGTGCTGGCTGCCAAGGAGGACTGTTGTCCTTTGATCCCAGCATGTGACTAAATATCAGACAGCTACTCATTCCCCAGTCAGCCATGGGATGGGGAGCAGATCAGGAAAAAGGAGAAACTTGTGGGTTAAGAACATTTTTGTAATTGAAACAAAGTAAAATGTAATAATAATAATAATAGTGGAAAAGGTGGGGGATGAAACCCAGAAAGACAGGTGTTGCACAACACCTGAGAGAGTTACTCACCACCAGCTGAATGATGCCCAGCCTGTCCCTCATCAGTGTGTGATGTCTCCCAGTGAAATCCCCCCAGTTCATGCACTGGGCATGGTGTTCTGTGGCATGGAATGTCCCTTTGGGCAGTTTGGGTCAGCTCTCCTGGCCGTGCCCCCTCCTGGTTTCTTGTGCAGCTGCTCCCTGGCAGAGCATGAGAAACTGACCAGGGCTTGAGTTAGGGTAAACACTGCTGGGCAACAGCTGAAACATCAGTGTGTTATCAGCATTATTCTCAACTGAATCCAAGTCACAGCACTGAACCAGCTACCAGGGAGAAAATGAACTCTATCCCAGATGAAGCCAAGACATGTATACTGGCTGGCACCCTGACTAAATTCACTTATTTTGAGTAATTTAAGGAATAATTGGGAGGTTGAGTAGAAAAGCAAGTACGCTTTTGGGGTTGTGTTCATAACGCTTCTGATGTACCATAGATGAAAGTACGCTATAGACACAAGTAGAAGTTATCCAGGGTCTGTAGCCCAGTGCAGCCAGGAGTCACAGTGCAGTGTTATATATTATTATGCTTCTGCAGACAAACAGTTATAACTAGTATCAACTAGTTGCAGTAAATTCAAAATGAATTTTTATTGAGTTAGGGCTTTTTGCCTGTTCTAAAAATGTTAAATTGAAACTGAATGGAAAAAAAGAAGTGATTTCTTGCCTTTGAGTTTTGTATTTGGGCAGGGTATTCTTTTCTATTGTTTGCTGGTTTTTGCTGGATGAAATTTGAGAACTGAAACAATGCTCAGGCTGTTGCAGTGGATGCAGCTCTTGAGTTTACCATGCAAAGCAGTGTTATAAATGCCACAGTGTCTGCCTGTGTGACCAACTTCCTTAAAGTCGGTCTGCTGGTTGTACAGGGGCTGACATTTTGCAGATGTGTGTTGCAACAGGCCACTGACGTGTGGGGTTTTACAGGTGACATCTTCTTGGTGCGTGGAGGGATGCGTGCAGTGGAGTTCAAAGTGGTGGAGACAGATCCAAGCCCATACTGCATAGTGGCTCCGGACACAGTGATCCATTGTGAGGGAGAGCCCATCAAACGGGAGGTGAGCAGAACCCTGCCATGTGGTTCTCCTGCTGCATCTCCTCTGTCCAAAGCCTGTTTCTGGGACAGTGCTTGAGGGCAGCAGTGTTTGCAGTTCCTGTTTTGACTTTTTATCTACTGAATGTAATGGTCAGAAACTCTGGTTTCAGGAGATGTCCTGCTGCTGAAGGTAGTCAGAGAAAGGTACTTCCAGTGTCTTCCTCATGTGCTGAAAGCACCAGGGGATAGGTTTGCTGATGAGATGCTGTGCTTTGGCAGCAGCTGTTCTGCATCTGCTTCCAGATATTTCACACTGTGCTTGGATGCATCTTTTGATTCCAGTGTTCCCTTGATCCATAGCAGAGAGAGCTTACAATGGTGCTAAATTTTATGCCATGTGAAAAGAAAGTAATGGGCACTTTTTCCAAGAGAAATTTGAAATCCTCAAATGGTATACATTAAAAAAATAAAAAATCTCCAGTTCATTAAGGTGTCTAGCCTTGAGTGTTGCAACCTTGTGGCTGCCTGAGGGGCTTGTCTGACAGGTTTCGGTGACTTTACTGTACTGAGTAGGAAATCTGAGGGAGGTGAGCTGAGGTGGGTGCATACTTCATAGAATAAGTACCTTTTTCTGCCTGCAAATAGTGTGAGTGCTGGTTTGTTGTAAGCTGCCTTCTGAAAAATACCTCTGTGACCCTTGTGAGACTGTACCTGGGCACTCCATGCATCCCACTTGGGCTCTTCAGGCCACAGCAGAGATAGACAGGAGTAAGTTCAGCCTAGGCCACAAAAATTATGAGGAGCTGGTGGTCAAGAATGAAGGAGGAGGGACTGGGATCATGGGATAATGCAGCCTGGAGAAGGGAAGGCAAAGGCCTACTGGCAACTGTTTGATGGGAAGGGATAGATGACCAGGCTTCTTCTGAGAGCTGTGCCCAGGAGCATGACTGGCTGCACTAATATAAGCTGGATCAAGGGAAGTTCCCTGTAGATACTTGGAAAAAATGTTTCCCCCAATCCTGGAGCAGAGCCCAGAGAGGGCAGAAATCTCCAGAACTGAGACCTTCAGTGCTTGTTAAGTCCAGCCCCCGAGTGACCTGCTTGAAGCAGGTGGGACTTGAACTGAGCCTCTCTGAGATTTTAGGCTATATTATTATTTTAGCGTGGCCTAAATAACTGAGGCCAGTAAAGGTTTGGACAGGTGAATGGATGGATACTGTGAGGGAAGAGTTGGTTGCAACTGATCTTATCCATATGTCTGAACCTTAACATTCTCTGCTAAGTGAAGTTATTCTCAAAAGGTAACACTGCATCTGAGTAACTAACTGGCAGTTAGAGTATGCCAAATAGTTAGATAGCATTTACTCTAAGGAGTAAGTACATTTTATACTGACATTGTCTCTTGTTACTTCCATTAGCCCCATCAAAGAGTCACAGAGCTTGTTTTGTGTTAGAGTCTGTAGGGAACCTGGCAGCAGAGGCTGTCATTCCAGAGGGTGGGCTTCAGTGAAGTCTGAGTACGTGCAGGCAATTCTCTTTATATGTCTGGGAAGACAGAGCTAAGAAACAATTATAGAAGACATCAGGAAGACTTGAAAGGGAGAATCTCAAGACAGGCAAGAAATGTCTAAAAAGCCATATTCCTGGCTTCTGTAGACTGGGAGGGGTTGTTGAGCTATTGTTTTCACTCAGATGTTTGGTGTATTTCCTCCCGGGCAGGATGAAGAGGAGTCACTGAATGAGGTGGGCTATGATGACATTGGTGGCTGCCGGAAGCAGCTGGCTCAAATCAAGGAGATGGTGGAGCTTCCCCTCCGACACCCTGCTCTCTTCAAGGCCATAGGGGTGAAGGTACGTCCCCACGTGCCCTGGGAGATGTCTCTTCACAACAGGGATTTAGGATGCATCTGAGAGAGGAGTAAATAATTTGTGGTGTGGGTTTTTGGGGTTTTTTTAATGCTAGTCTTTGGAAGGTATTTGCTTACTTGTTCTGGACACAGAGTGAAACACTGGCAGCTTGTAAAGCAGAGTGATGCTTTGAATCAGCGCTGCCAGTTACTGGCAACGTTTTTGTTGTGTGTTGTGTGAAGTAGTAAAGGGTGTTGATGGCAGTGCTGACATGGCAGCTGTTGCATGAGTTTGCATCATAATTTCAGACTGGCATTATCAAACGGTTACAAATTCACTGTGAATCTGCTTAAGCAGTCAGATACGCACAACCTAAGTCCCTTGCCTTTGTCCTCAGCCTCCACGTGGGATCCTCCTGTATGGTCCTCCTGGCACTGGTAAAACGCTGATTGCCCGAGCGGTGGCCAATGAAACAGGGGCTTTCTTCTTCCTGATCAATGGTAGGTGTTGTGGCTGCTTTGGCCCCAGGTCTGCTGTGTGCTCACTTTTCCATCTTATGGTAAGGAATGGTGTTAACAGGGCTTGTGGAGCCACATTGTCTTCCTGACATCCTTCCTTACCTCTTTCAAGCGTGCCGCTGGGGACACTTGGAAGCCCTTTGTGTGGAGTATCTGTAGTGGCACTTCCCTGAAGCTTGATTGTGTTGTAGCAGAGTGCTTGGAAGATTGTGTTGAGAAACAGGGATTTGGTGTCTGTCTGTCCATTTCTGTTGGTGAAGGCAGAACTGACAGGGCTTCTGGCTTTGCTCCCACCATGTTCCATTCAAAAAAGAAGCTGCTGCTGTGGATTCCTCTTTCCCCTCAAATAAAGCACAAAGACCTCTTTTGTTTCACAGTACATTATTTGGAAGGAACTTCCCTGAAAGCTGTAATGAGATCCTTTGGACTTAGCTACAAGTGACAGAACTCCTATTGTTAAGTCTCACCTGTAGCAGTTGAGGAGGCTACTAGTTGATACCTAGTAAGGACTAGATTCTGAATTTTCCACACTGCTTTTCTGTTCCATTTTAGTCAGTGCTGGAATGAGAGAATGTTTTTACTGAAGGAATGCAGCTTTTCTTCTGCAGTTTCAATCATGTGACAGTGAAGGTGAAGGACAGTATAACACAGCACAGCAGTGACCGGCAGTAGGATTAGGGACTTGCTTTTATCTCAAGAGAGTGGATGTAAATGGGCTAATTTTAGCCACATGTCACCCTGTCATATACTTCCTCAAGTGTGTGGAAGCTGTCACTGAATGCTAATGCACCAGCCGTTTCTTTAGATGCTTGTACATCTATTGCATAATAAAAATAACGCTGTCAGAGTTAGCCGTGCATTCGCTGCTTGCTGGCCCCAATCTGGAGCTGCAGGCAGTGCTGCAGACAGAGCTGATAAGAACTGGTGAGTTACCTGTAATGAAATACTCGAAGCACCTGCCCACACCTGTGTCTCTGCAGCTGGCAGCTGTCTATGCCTGAGGGTCAGGTTTATTTTTCTTGGATCCTTTAGAAGCATATTTTCTCTTTGTTACCAGTGCCATTAGCACGATAGCAAAATCTGCAAAAACAGAATAAGTCTTTAAACCTGCAGTATTGTTCAGCAGTTGTAGATGTCAGGGGAATGCTGTCCATCCATTTGGGATCGGTGTGCTTACACACTTCAGTTTGGTATTTAACCTTTGAGAGGAGATAGGGGTTGTGGTTTTATTGGTTTATGGTTGGCTATTTTGACTTTTTTAGTTTATAGGATCATACAGAGGTAAATGTATACGTGTGTAATGTAAGCTAAAGATGAGCTTCATAGAGCTTTTTCCTGCCCTGTCCTGGTAATTCATCACCTTATAATTTGATTGCTTCTCTTGCAAGCTAGGACTGGCATTAAGTGTGTGGTGGCACAGTACAGAGAAGCTCACCAAGTGTGAAATAGGGTAAGGAAAGAGGCAGCTAAAGGTAGCTCATTGTCTAGTGCTGCATTCTCTTAGAGTAAACTGGAAACACCAAAATAATGATAGAAACTAATTCTGCATGCTGGTCTTGCCTTTCAGCTGCAGATTTAGTGAATTTGATTGATAGTATTTGCTTTGGCTTGAAATATAGCTTGTCCCATGTGGATGTTGTACTAAAAATATTCAGCTGCATGTTTTTGGGGCTAGCTGCCTCTCTTCTGAGTGGCACAGCATTGCTGTTTTTTAGGTCCTGAGATCATGAGCAAGCTGGCTGGTGAGTCTGAAAGCAACCTGAGGAAAGCCTTTGAAGAAGCAGAGAAGAATGCTCCTGCCATCATCTTCATTGATGAATTGGATGCCATTGCTCCTAAGAGAGAGAAGGTAAAGAGAGCCTGTAGGAGGTAAATTAGCATGTCCTTTTTTTTTGGTAGCAACTGGCATGACTCTCTGCATTTCACTGCAGAGTAAAGCAGCATTTGTTTAACACCTGAATTCACTTGGACTCCGGGAGGGTTAGATACAGTTCAGGACATTTGTTGCCATCTTGTGGCTGCTGTATCTGCCGGCTCCCATGCAGTGCTGGCTGCCGTGCTCCTTGTAGAGCTGCTGGTGTCAGCACTTCTTCCTGTCCCCACAGACACACGGGGAGGTGGAACGTCGCATCGTGTCTCAGCTGCTGACCCTCATGGACGGGCTGAAGCAGAGGGCACATGTGATTGTGATGGCAGCCACCAACAGACCCAACAGCATCGACCCAGCGCTCCGGCGATTCGGTAACCGCCCCTGCCCTCTCTTCCCTGTGTGTCACACACTTTGTGGCAGGCCATACTTCAGGGGCCCCATAAGGATTGAGCAGAAAGTCGTGCTGAACGTGTGTTACATAAACTATTGACTTGTCTCCAGCTCCTTGCTAGAAATTATTTTCCAGGCTTGCAGCTTTGATGTAGTTTTCTGTGCCACGTTAGGTGAGAATATGTAGAGAGTGTGGTAGCCTGTATTAGGTGAAGCTATTTCAGGACACACTTAAGGAGGAAATGCCTAGGGGGATGTTCATGCATTAGATCGCAGAAGGCTGTGAATTACCTGATTTGGGTGTCTTTTATTAATGAATAGTACAGTAGTTTCTGAGACTCAGGTCTTCAAAACATGAATATTTGGTGTGTGACCAGTTGTTACAGTCTGTAATAGCAAACCTATCAACTGTGCAGGGGAAACTGGCCTCTTAAATGTGTAGTGAGCCATCTGAAAGCACAGCTGTGGCTGGAGGAAAAATAGAGGTGTACATATGTTAGTGAATATTGCAGTGATGCCTTGTTTTCCTCATGTGTTTCACCACTTGGGTAATGCTGTGAAAGTTCTAAAAAATTAAATCTCTTAGTATTTTTGAACTCTTGTAACAGGACACAAAGGTAGAAATAAACAAAAATGTCTCATGGTATGTTCGTTCATTGGAGCCTGTTTCCCAAAAACGCAGCTCCGAATGAGTAACTAAATGTGCAATCCTCTGTACTGTATAATCCCAAGGTCTTACTGTTAGTCTCACTTTCCCTAAATGCCTAATTCCTTTCCTTCTTCTCTCATCTGTCTCTTCTACTGTGCTGATAGATGTTGCAGGCAAACCCAAAACTCTGTAATTTTCTGATATTTTGTGGAAAACATCACTTTGTTCAGTCAGAGGAAGGCAGCAGCTGCAGCTCCTGTGGTGTGCAGAATCAGCAGCTCAATGTGTGCTTGTACTCCCCAGGTCGTTTTGACAGAGAGGTAGATATTGGTATCCCCGATGCCACTGGGCGCCTGGAGATCCTGCAGATCCACACAAAAAATATGAAACTGGCTGATGATGTGGATCTGGAGCAGGTGAGTAGTGTGCCATTAGGAAAGCTTGTCTCGTTTCCAGTGCTCTTTTTCATAGTGGAAGAATTGTTAAGGCTTGATATTACAAGTGCAGTGGCTCGGTTAGGACAGGCTGAAACCGCATGAATGGGTCATCCCTGGGATTCCTTCTGACCAGTTTACTAGTGACCAAAAGTCCTCAATCACTAGTTAGGAATGGCACAGCTAAGTGAAACAAATGTATCATTCCAATCTGGAAGTGCCTTGCCACTGTCATCCTGGGTTTGTTTGCTGTGTCATTGCCTTAAATACAGCAGCCCTGAAAAAGCTCACACACAGCTTTGTGAGCATTGTGGTGTCACTGTACCACCTGTAAGCTGGATGGTTCCTGTCATCTCTGTCCTGAATGAAGAACTGCAGTCCTCAGGGTTACTTTTCTAAATTCCAGATGCAGATTGGATCTCTACTAGGCAGTAGAAGGCACAGTGTCTTTGCCTGAGTGTTAGCACTTGTCTTGAGTGTGCAGCAAAGCCCTTGTGTTGCTCTCATCCCTTCCCAGTGAGGGACCAGAGCATGTGTTGCCCTTGCTTGTATCCCTGTGAGTCATGGTCAGTGCTCTGCTTTCAGGTGGCAAACGAGACCCATGGCCATGTTGGTGCTGACTTGGCTGCTCTTTGCTCAGAAGCTGCTCTTCAGGCGATCAGAAAGAAGATGGATCTCATAGACCTAGAAGATGAAACCATCGATGCTGAAGTGATGAACTCTCTGGCAGTGACCATGGATGACTTCAGGGTAATGCAGGACTCCCCCATATTTTTCTGTGTGCAATTAATTGCTTCTCTGAAGCAAAAGAACGTAACATGTTAAAATTAATATAATACCATTTCTTCTAACAACAGTGGGCTCTGAGCCAGAGCAACCCCTCTGCTCTTCGGGAGACTGTGGTGGAGGTGCCACAAGTTACCTGGGAAGATATTGGTGGCCTAGAAGATGTAAAGAGGGAACTCCAGGAGCTTGTGCAGGTAAGGCTTTACAACAGATTTTTTGCCTAGCCAGCTTAAAAATATAATAATAAAATCTAGAATATCTTTAGTTTCCTGTTTGGGCTGCAAACAGAATAAATGTAGAGGCTTTATGGCATCTATTTGTAATGGACTGTAAATATCATGCTGTTCCATCTTAATGAACTTGGGGAGGAAGGCGCTGGGAAGCAGCATTATGTTTTCCTGAGCTGAATCTGCAGTGGCATTTTATGTGGGTGTTGTGCAACATGCAGAAACAGCCACAGTTCTGCCTCTTAAGTGGAGACCAGCAGTGGGACAACTGCTGAGAATCATCCTACACGGTAGCTTTATCTGCCAGGCAGTGGATGAAGGTGCTCATACAGAGAGCTTCTGAAGGGCTCCCCACCAGCCTTAGCACAGGGACAGGTGAGAAGTAATTGTAAAGCCCTCGACAAAAGGAAAGAACAGGACAAAATGTTGCAAACGATCTGTGGAAACTCCACGTGTCTGCACTGGCATAGTTTGGATTGGATACATTCCTGCTGTCTAACTGATGCTGTAGAAACATCCTGTGTGTGAATAAAAGAATCTAAATTTTCAGTCTAACTTTCTGATATTAAAATCATCACCTGTCTTGTATATGACCTCGTTGCTGAGGATAAAGGCTCACATCAGACACCTTGCTGTCTCTGGAGAGCAGAGCAAATAGGTTAGGTAATGAGCTGTTCCCTTTTCCTTCTGCAGGGCAGAGTGAAGCTGAGGTTAAGTGTGCTGGAAAGCACTGAACTGGTACTTGGGAAAGTACTGAACTTTACTTAGTTCCTAGAGATAAATAGGTTGTTATAAGCACCTTTCCAAGCCAGTGTCCACTTAAAAACTGCAGTGGTGCCTGGCAGGATCTTGTGTTTAATCCACCAGAAATCTCAGGTAGTGCTTCTGGTAGAACCAAAACTGACTCAGAGAAATGAGTCCCTTCCCGTGGCAGAGGACTTGGATTGGATGATCTTTTGAAGGTCCCTTGACATGCATACAACCATTCTGTACTTCAAGGTAGCCTGTTGTGACTCATCATGGGAGGTTTTTGTTTTGTTTTCTTTCAGTATCCTGTGGAGCACCCAGACAAGTTCCTCAAATTTGGCATGACCCCATCGAAAGGGGTTCTGTTCTATGGGCCACCTGGCTGTGGTAAGACACTGCTGGCCAAAGCCATTGCCAACGAATGCCAGGCAAACTTCATTTCCATCAAGGGGCCAGAATTGCTCACCATGTGGTTTGGTGAGTCTGAAGCCAACGTGCGCGAGATCTTTGACAAGGTAAGTGTTTCTCCTGCTCTCTGCTATCTTTGTGCTGAGGTATCCCCAGAACTTTGTCTCCACTGCATCTGTCTTACTGATTCTTCTTTGTGTCTTCTGTGTTTTTCCGCACTTGCACTGAGAGCAGGAGCTCTTTGCTGGTGTTAGAATTAATCCTTTTCAGCAACATAGCTGTTGAAACTCCCTGACTGCGGTTGGCATCTGTAGAGGGTGATAAATTCCCCAGTGCCTTTGGCAGAGGCTGTGGTTAGGAGGGCACATGTATGCTCCTCACCCCTGGAAATTTCAATTAACATGTCATCATCTACAGATTTTCAGAATATCCTGTGGGTTCTTGTCCTGCAATATACACAGTTTAGAAAGGAGCTCACTCCTGCTCAGTTGTCACATAGTGTCATCTCCTGTCCCAGAAGGTGTCTGCATGGATTATTGTGTGAATCCTTGCTCTTGTGATGAGGGATGGTGCTGTTAGAAAAAAGTTGGCAGGAGAGTGGAGAAAAAATTAGTTGGGAGGGAGACTCACAGACTGTTTAGTTCAGCTGTTTGTCCAGAGCAGGGAGGTAACTTTGAAATTTCATCAAGGAGTTGAGTTCTGGATAAGTGTGAAGGGTGGAGAATCCCTGACCTCTCTGGGTCTGTGTGCTGGTGTTGGAGTGCTCTCATTGTGAACAATATTTTTTCCTTATTTCTTACTGGGATTTTCTCAGCTCCTGGTCAGGAGGCTCCCAACACCCTCCAGGCTAGGGGCTGGAGAGGTGAGCATGAGTGAGGGCTGCAGCAGGCAGCAGGCACTCCTTGTGCCTGTAGTCTTTCCTCCTTTCACTGCACACTGTGAAGAAAGATCCAGCTCCCTATAGCTATGCGTTAGGTAGCTGAAGACAACAATTGGATTTCTCCTTTCCATTGGATATATCTCACCTTCTTCAGTGCCTGAATAACCAGTTGACATCTTCAGGTCTGGCAGGGAGAGTTCTAGTCCAGCAAAATGGCTCCATTTTTCACTCTAGGCATTGGAGTTACTGCTTTTCTGCCTGGTTCACAATGTTCCCACTTAAGGGAAATCCATCTTGTTGTTCAGGAGAATTTAGTGGAGGGGTTGTGTGGCAAGAGACTGCTTTGGAGCAGCTCTTCCAAGCTCTCTTTGTGAAGAACTTCTGGTAGTGCTGAGCTGTGTTAATGGTGAGGAGGGCTTAGTGTGAAGTCATCGTGCTCCTTGTTGGGCAGTATCAGCATGCAGTAATGGTGCTCACTGCTTTTTGCAGGCTCGCCAAGCAGCCCCTTGTGTGCTCTTCTTCGATGAGCTGGACTCCATCGCCAAGGCCCGAGGTGGGAATATCGGTGATGGCGGCGGTGCTGCAGATCGTGTCATCAACCAGATCCTGACCGAGATGGATGGCATGTCCACCAAGAAAAACGTCTTCATCATTGGTGCCACCAACAGGCCAGACATCATTGACCCAGCCATCCTGCGCCCCGGCCGCCTGGATCAGCTCATCTACATCCCCCTGCCCGACGAGAAGTCCAGGGTTGCAATTCTTAAAGCCAATCTGAGGAAATCACCAGTTGCAAAGGTAGAATCTGCACCCTGACTACTTCTGGCTCGGGTTTGCTGTGTGCTGCTTATGTTCCTCACAAGCTATGGACAGCACAGATGTCTGGAGGCTCATCTGTATAGTAGAATGGGAGAGGAAGCTGGAGCTCTGAGGTTAGGTATCAGCAAAGCCAGAAATTGGTCTGCAGGCACAGCAGCTCTGTCACATAATGGGGTTCTGCTCGTGCTGCAGGATCAGAAAAGCCTATTTGGGTGAGGTAGGAAAGTTCTTGCACTCTGGGAAAAAAAATAAATGTAGAACACATGGGTGTGAAATACGAATTGAAGAGGAGCAGTTGCAGTGAGTTGTTGCTGAGCCCTGTCATAGGCAAGAGCCGTGTCCCTTGCCTGGGAAGAGGCAATAATGCAGCTGACAGTTAATCAGAGGAAAACAGACATGAAGTGGGAGCCCAAGCTTTTTTATGCCAAGCTTACCTACTTAGTTTCAAAGGAGGTTGCAGTAATACCCTCTAAACTAAGGGGGAGGAGAGGAGGAGGTCGGCTGTCTTGGTCTGCTTGTGCCCCATCTCTATTTCCAGTCTGATGGTGTTTTGCTTGACTCCTCGTGCTGAGACCTGAGCAAGTCATACCCTAAATCTGTAAGTGCAGAGGCATTTACAGCCACTTTGTGGATTCTTGGTGGGTGTGAGGAGTGTAGCCTGCTTTCGTATGTGGTTTAACTTTTCCTGGGAATCTCAACACGAGAATCTCAACAGCTGATCTTTCCAAAATTGGCCATAGTTAAGACAGCACCTTGATACCCTGGGATCTAAAGACACCTCTCTTTCACTTGAGGATATGAGGTGTAAAGGAGCGCCTCTCTTCCTTTTTTATTTTTCTCTAGGATGTTGACCTGGATTTCCTGGCGAAGATGACCAACGGCTTCTCAGGGGCTGACCTGACAGAAATTTGCCAGCGTGCCTGCAAACTGGCCATCCGCGAATCCATCGAGAGTGAGATCAGGCGAGAGCGTGAGAGGCAAACCAACCCTTCTGCCATGGTGAGTGGTACACCGAGCTCTCCCTACCCACATGTGTGAGGTGTGATGTGTTCCTCTGTCATCCTCAGGGATGAGTGGGCTCTTGTGCAGAGCGTGGAGCTGGAGCACTTTGTTCTCTTCTTGTGGGAGGTTGAGGACCCTCCTGGGATGCCTCATGGTCAGCATTGCTCAGGAGGTGCCTTCTGCAGCTCTGACTCATGCACACCTCTCCAGCCCCTGCCTTGGAAAGTGTTGGGAGCCTTCTGACCTGGGGGGAAGCTGTGAACAGCTGTTGGGTCCATGGAGCTTGGGCACACAGCTCACCTGGTCCCCCTGTCCTGCAGGAGGTGGAGGAGGACGATCCGGTTCCCGAGATCCGCAGGGATCACTTTGAGGAGGCCATGCGCTTTGCTCGCCGCTCTGTCAGTGACAACGACATCAGGAAATATGAGATGTTTGCACAGACCCTACAGCAGAGCCGTGGCTTTGGCAGCTTCAGGTACCTGTGGGGTGTGAGGGCTGGGCGGTGTGGCTCAGCCAGTCCCCGAGCACAGCACTGGGGCAGCTTTCTCATGGGTTCTGGGCAGCAAACCTCTTTTGCACTGCACATTCCCGTTCAACCTTGAGCATAGAACACCATGACACTGCGTGGCAGGTGTAGGCTGTGCTGCAAGTCAGTTGTAGCTGCTCTCTTGGTGCACCTGAAGTCCCTTTTTTCCTTTACCAGGCAAGGTTCTACAGCCAGCAGCCATGAGCCCTTTGACCTTCCCTAAGGCTTCATCCCATTCCTTCTTGCCCATCTTAGTTGTCACTGGGGGTTGGCACAGAGGGAGGGGATGGCGCTGAACTGCGAGGAGGCTTTTGAACAGCTTCTCTTCTCTCCTGTCCTGCACTGCTGCATGCAGGTTCCCATCAGGCAACCAGGGCGGCGCAGGTCCGAGCCAAGGCGCGGGAGGTGGCAGCGGGGGCAACGTGTACAGCGAAGACAATGACGACGATCTCTACGGTTAACTCGCTGTCCTCAGTGGACCAAACTCCACATCAGGCCACGTTGTACAGGGAAAAATCCAATGTTCAGTGGACTCTTGGCTTCTTCATTCCTCAGTCAGAACAGTGTAGCTGCACGTCAGACTTTGTACAGGGAATGTTTTCTGCAAACACAAATCCAGAGCGGTGTTCAGTTGGGAGGCAGACAGTGAATTAACAAGGAGGGGAACTGACTTAATTTCTGAGAAATTTCTGTTCTAGTTTATGTGGCAGAATCAGCAGCTTTAGCAAGGGTACAACGCTAGCCTGTATTAAAAAAAAAATAAAACCCCACAAAAATAATAAAAAAAAATTAATAAAAATCCCACAAAACTCTAGCAAGGTCCTGGCAGTTCCTTTGTGTGGTGCTGGCGCTATCTAAACCGTTGTCTGGTGCTGTGTGAGCACTCCTTGCTCCAGTGGAGCCCATCTGTGTGAGTGTTCCCCTGCTGTGGGCAGGGCTGCTCTTCATGCTTAACACCTCTTAGCTCTGTTAATGGAAGAAATGGATTTGGCAGTGTCTCTGCCCTGCCCTGGCTTGGCAGGAAGAGCCTGGCAGCAGGTACCTGCTGTTGCTCTTCTGAGGCTGGCCATGAGCTGTCAGGTCTCTTGCTGCTGTGGCTCTGCAGCAAAGGATCTCTCCAAGAATTCCCATCTCATCCAGGCATGAGGGGGGTACTTGGGGTGTCTCTGGGGTTGTGGCACAGTGTGACACCACTGTGGCTGGGGAGAGAGGACCTTCAAGGCATTCCATGTATCCCAGTTTCTGATGCTTGTCTTGGATCTCTGTTGGAAAGCTGGCCTTGTGTTGTGACCCAGACTCAGTAGCTGGGTTCTGATCATGGTTTTTCTTCCTTTTCACCTGTTCTGCCTCCCTGCCTTGCTGCTTCCTTTATTTTCCCCTTCTGTGAATTGAAAAATGTGCTACTGCTGTACTTGGTTGCTTTATGTCAGGGAAGCCCTGGGTCCTAGGGAGCGGGAGCAGGACAAGAGGCTGGATATTGCTGAGCCTTCAGTCTGAGGGGAGCAGTGGCAGTAGAATGCACAGAGCTGCTCTTAGGGAATGCAGGAACCGAGGGTTTCTGCAAGGAGGGTAAAATGCAGTTTGTGTGGCAGAAGGTTTCCCTGGACCTTTGGGGCTGAGCCACGAGGGAGAGGGCAGGAGCTGTGGGGTTGGGCTGTGGGGTTTGTGTCCCAAAGCCTGGCACATCTTGAAGGGCTCCGTCAAGCCATCTGTATTTAAAGGGAGAGGGTTTAATGGCGGAGGGACAGCACTGGGCGTGGTGAGAAGGGGCTTGTGCGAGCCGTGCCGGCTTAGGGAAATAGGGAACGGTTTAGGGAAATAGGGAACGCTGCGTTTAAATAGCACAACCCCTTGCGGGGAAGGAGGCGGGGCGGGCCGCGGGGGGCTCACCTGCGCTGTCCTATTTGGGAGCTGTCTGCCCGCACCACCGTCCCTGTCCTCACACCACCTCTGCCGGGGAGGACGCTCCTGCTGGCTCCTGGGGGGACATTTGCGGCAGCAGGGTTGAGGCTGGGAGGACTGGTACTTCCCCTGCCTCACTCCATCCTGTTTTTGGGATAAACATCACCTTTCTGCTCTAGGGTTGATTCTCCCCCCTGAGCTCTGCAGGGACAGATACCAGCTTTGCTTTGGCCACAGGGAACCAGACCCAGGTGCCTTCTGCCACCTGGGAAAGGAGCTCTCCAGGACTCCCCAGAGCCTTCCACAGCTTGGACAGAGGCTTCTTCCTCCCTGCTGTCCCTGTGGGACAACATCACCAGCCAGCAAGTCGAGGGGCAGATCCTTCCTGGCATCTTTGCTGTGGAGGCTCGGGCAAGGAGGGCGTGGGATGGTGGGGTGTGTGCCCCTGCTCCTGGCACCCCAAGTCTTCCCCACTGCCTCTCCAAGTTGCAAATGCTAAGTGAATCCAGCAGAGGGACTGGAAAACCTCCTCCTTTCTTCCCTTCCGTCTGTGGTACATAGCTCCTGGTAAGGGGACAGCACCCACAGGATTTCTGAGAGCATATTTCCCTGCTCTGAGGCTGTGTGGACCTGGTGGGAGGGCTGAGGTTGTCCCCCAGGTCAGCACTCACAGGCCCCTCGCTGTGAACCTCAGCAGCCCCAGGCCAGCAGCTGGTGTCAAGGACCAGGTTTGGCCCCAGCCCTGCCCCTTTCAGGACTCTTTCATCAGAGACCCTGGTCGGTCACTGCCAGGGCACGAGCCTTTCTGCAGCACCCTCCTCCCCTGCCCAGATCCTTGCTGGGGGGACTGGCAGCTCCCAAAGGTGGTGGAGGAAGATGGTTCTGGCTCAGGTGTGCCCTGCACAGTGTGGGATTAATGAAGGGGAAGCTGAGGGCATCCCCTTCCTTTGCTGACATGATCAGCAACTCCCTATGCCCCCCCTGGGTTCCACTTGTGGCCCCAGAGCCCCTTCACCCCTACAGCCCCTACAGCCAGGCCCCACCAGGACCATTGGACTTGAGGGGAGCCACTGTCCAGCCACACTTGATGGGGGGTGGGAGACCTCTCTCAGGCCACGGTGTTGGGGTTAGAGGCTGGTCCCTGATCCAAGAGACTGAGACCCTCCTGCACCACCCAAAATCCCTCTGGGCCCAGCAGATGCTCCAATCACCAGGGGGCCACAAGTGACTGCTCTCAGCAGTTCCCCATCCTGCTCCAGGCAGGCATGGATGTGCTATGGGCATCCCTGCTCCATTGGCAGCACTGACCCCAGGACATCCCTTCCCCTTGAGCCCCCCAGGCCATGTAGGCCCTCTCCCCATGGCCATCCTTGTCCCGAGGGCATCCCTCTCCATGGACATCCCCAGCACTATGGATGTGCCCTCCCCACTGACATTTCCTGCCCCACATGTATCGCTTCCCTATGGATGTTCCTACTCCAAGGGCTTCCCCACCTGTAGAGGTTTGAACCCAGCTGGCAAATCAGTCCCACTCAGCTGCTCATTCACACCCCACCTGCCATGGCCCCTGTCTGATACACTGGGCATGATGTTCTATGGCATGGAATAGCCCTTAGGCCAGTTTGGGTCAGCTCTCCTGGCCACGCTCCCACCCAGCTTCTTGTGCACCTGCTCCCTGCCAGAGCACAGGACACCAAAAAGTTCCTTTGTCCCTCCAGAAATATGGATGTTTTCTGCCCTGTGTCGCTCCATGACTTTAGAGTGCACAGTGTGTGATGGAGGATATAGGCAGGGCCCGTCTAGTCCCAGTCATTGGATTTGCCACTCACTTCTTGTAGAAGTGGAATCACAGACACCCTGAGTTGGAATGGACCCATCATGACCATCGAGTCCAACTCCTGGCCCTGCACAGGACACCCCCAGGAACACACCATGGGCCTTGGAACATTGTCCAAACACTTCCTGAACTCTGTCAGGCTTGGTGCTATAACCACTTCCCTGGGGAGCTGTTCTATAGCCCATCAACCCCTCTGGGTGAAAAACATTTTCAACCTAAATCTCCCCTGACACAGCTTCGTGCTTGCCAGAGGATCAGGAATACTATACCCTTTGACTCTGCCTGGGAAACTACCCACTGGAGACTGGGCAGCAAACACTCAGGAAGAACCCTCCTTTGTGATTGTTTTCCTTTGCAATTCCTATACCTGTCTCTCTATGGTCTAGGTAGGTCTTCCTTTCCACATTCTTTTGTCCTCTCCATATTCTTGCAGGTAAAACCACCAGGTACCCCTATCTCCTCCCTCTTCCCTAAAAGGATGCCTACTGTTACCAGCCCTGGGGAATGGAGGGCTTCCAAAGATGGAAGACAGGAAGGAATTATAGATGTGGATGCCTCATACCTAGGAATGTTTAAGGCCAGGCTGAATGGGACTTTGAGCAACCTGGTCTAGTGGAAGGTGTCCCAGTCCCTGGCAGGGAGCTTGGAATGAGATGAGCTTTAAGATCCCTTCCAACCCAGACCTTTCTATGACTGATTCTGTGAAAGAAGGCAGATGTAGGAAAATGTTCCTGCCATAGTTTGACTCTCCAAGAAAAAAGGCCAAAGGTGCAGTTATGAACAGCTCCCAACAGATGGCTCCCGAAATACAGAGGGAATGGCAGCACTGAGTGCTTGTATCAGATTTGTCTCACAAATGGAGATTCTGTTCTACCAACAGATCCATGGGCCAGGGCCAGTTGTGTGAAGTTCAACAAGGCCAAGTGCTGGGTCCTTCCCCTGGGTCACAACAACCCCAGGCAGTGCCCCAGGCTGGGATAGAGTGGCTCTAAAACTGTGGGGAAGGAGCTGGGGGTGCTGGTCAACAGTGGCTGAACAGGAGCCAGGGTGTGCCCGGGTGGCCAAGAAGGCCAAGGACACCCGGAATGTATCAGCAATGCTGTGGCCCAGGACAAGGCAGTGGCCATCCCCTTGTGCTGGACACTGGTGAGGCCACACTTCAAGTGCTGTGTCCAGTTCAGGGACACCTTTCCTCAGTGAAAGGAAGACACTGAGGTGCTGGACTGAGTCCAGAGAAGAGCAAGGAGCTGGGGAAGGGTCTGTGCACAAGTCCTGTGAGGAGCAGCTGAGGGAGCTGGGGGTGTTTATCCTGAAGAAAAACAGGTTCATAGTGGACCTGATCACTCTCTACAGTGACCTGAAAGGAGGGTGTAGTCAGTCTCTTCTCCCAAATAGCAAGTGACAGGACAAGAGAAATGGCCTCAAGTTGTGCCAGTGAAGGTTTAAGTTGGATATTAGGATAAATTTCTTCATGGAAGGTGTTGTCAAGCATTGAAGCAGGCTGCCATGGCCGTGGCACATCCCTGGGGGTATTTAAAGATGTGTGTCATCAAATCACAGAATGTTTAGGTTGGAAAAGACCTCTAAGGTCATTGAGTCCAACAATTTAACCAGCACTCCCAAGTTCACCACTAAGCCATGTTCCTAAGCACCAGATCTGTACATCTTCTTGGAAACTTTCAGGAATGGTTAGATGTGGCACTTGGAGACACCTATAAACCACTACTGCAAAGAGCAGCTCACCCAGGCCCCACGGGGGATCAATGTCACCACAGGGGACACACACCAAGCAAGGTGCTCCTTCAAGCACACGCACAGGAACTTGAGTGCAGGCAGACCAACTTTGTGACCAGAAACTATTAAACTAATGCTTATAACAAACCTGGTCTAACAAGCTCTGCTCAGATCTATTGTTACTTCATCCTCTGGGCCCATGCTGGGCACTGAAAAGTGCTGTTGAGGTTTCACTAAGTGCCATGCAGCCATTCACTCATTCTCCCCCAGTTCATGCACTGGGCATGGTGTTCTGTGGCATGGAATATCCCTTTGGCTGATTTGGGTCAGCTCTCCTGGCCGTGCCCCCTCCTGGTTTCTTGTGCACCTGCTCCCTGGCAGAGCATGGGAAACTGACCAGGGCTTGAGTTAGGGTAAACACTGCTGGGCAACAGCTGAAACATCAGTGTGATATCAGCATTATTCTCAACTGAATCCAAATCACAGCACTGAACCAGCTACCAGGGAGAAAATGAACTCTATCCCAGATGAAACCACCACTTATTCCATACCTTTTACCATACCAGGTCCCCTGCTTCCCAATACCCCATCACCCTTCGTGTCTTTTGATATCAGTCTTTTGAACCCTCCCACTGCCTAAAGAGAGCCTATAAGAAGGATGGGGAGAGGTTTTTGACAAGAGCATGTAGTGACAGGACAAAGAATAATGCCTTCAAAGTGAAAGAGGGGCGTTTTAGATTGGATATCGGGAAGAAATTCTTTACTGTCAGGGTGTGAAGCACCGGCAGAGGTTGCTCAGAAAATCTGTGGATGCTTTGTCACTGGAAGTGTTCAAGGCCAGGTTTGATGAGGCTTTGAGCAACCTAATCAAGGGGAAGGTGTCCCTGCCCATTCCAAGGGGTTGGAATGAGGTGAGCTTTAAGGTCCCTTCCAACCCAAATCATCCTTTGATTCTGCAATTACATCATTCCCTGTCTATGGACCACCCCTATAAAAGTCCCTTGAAGTTGTTTAGTTCATGACCTTGGGCTTTACCTGTCCTAACTCTTTCAGGACAGGAAAGATGATGTGTGGTGGTGTCACATGCAGAAACCAGTTCTGATTCTATCACTGCTGGGCTTGGTTTCATCAAAGCTCATCCTTCATTAACGTGACAATCAAAGGAGAGCTGGGTTCAGATCCCCAAATTCAGAGAGGCAAGGTGCCCAGTGATGGTGATGGGCATATTAGTGGCCATGGAAACTATATGCAGTGCTATGTAGCAATTAACATCATCCAGTTTAATTTATTGACTATTCTCACCCAAAATCAAACCCTCTTGAGCCACACACTGGACTTGAGAGATGGGCACAAGGCCCATGGGTTTTGCTGTCATCTCCTGTCCCTGTGCACAGCTCCTGGTGGGAACACTGTGCAAACATTCCCTGGCATCAGCAGGACTTTCCATGGGTGCCAGTAATGCCTCTGGCTCCCACCCTGCCCCAATGCCCTTCTGAGAAGAGATGGGCACTGCTCTCTCCAGCCTCCCCCTGCAGCCCTTCACTGACTGTCCATCCCACTGCCCATGTTAGCCACATCCCAGAGCCCTGAGGGGACAGAGCCCCTCACCAGCATTGCTCCCAATCCTTGGCAATGTGGTCAGCACAACTAAGGCCATGCAGGTGGGGAGCAGCCATTCTGTGACCCACCAAGTCATGTATTCATTCCCTTCCCCTCATTATCAGGCACTAAAGGTCCTGTGCAGTAAGTACCAAAGCAAACAGATTTCTTCTTCCTCTCCCTGCCAGCCTCAAGGGCACCTGGCCAGGGTGGTGGTGGCAATGACTCTGGCACAAAGCCCACTCCCCGCTGTCTGCTGGGGCCCAGCCTGGCACCTCCCATCACAACACACACTGAGAAAGAGTATTTTTCAAAATACTTCTTTACTTCTCTCAATACTGACATTACAAAAAAAAAAAAAAGAAAGAAAAAAAAAAAGAAAAGAAAAAAAAGAAAATTACAAAAAACCCCACTATAAAACATTCAGGTCTCGTTGAAACCGAGAAAAACAAATCAGCTTGCGTCTGCGTGCTGGCCTGTCTTCTCGCTCACGCTGTCCACCACATTTCTCCACAACGAACTCCACAGGGACCAGTGGAGGGAACCAGTGGCCACCCCTCGCTGGCCAAAGCAGGTGATTGACTCAGCAGCGCCTCACAGGTCTCCTCACCCCACAGGTAACACTGTACAGCTGTGCCCCCAGCCCCACGGACACCCCACACACAGACCCCCCACCCCAAGGGACCCCCCGCTTCAAGTCAGTACATTTTTTTTTTTTTAGGAATTAAAAAAAAAGGATTCCCAGGGACGGGGGTGGGGGGGGAATATTTTGGCAGGGGTTTTCTTGGCAGTGCTGCGGTGAAAGAGGAGCTGTACAAAGCCAGGTCGAATGCACCTCCAGCTCCACACCAGCCCTTTCCTGGGAAAAAAAATGGCATGAGGCAGAGTGGGCTGAGAAAGGTAAGAAATATAAAAATTCTCCTGATGGAAATCCAAAGGTTTTAAAAAAATACAGTATTTGAAAATGGAGCCACTAAACAGACTGCCTCATGCACCTCCCAGATCTGCCCTGATGTCCAGAAACACCTCCTGAATGAATTGTCCCTGTAGAAAAATATATACACACGCCTCTCTCTTCTTATTAGAATCCCTAATTTGACCTGAAACACTAGTGAAACCCACAGCTCTGCTCACGCTTGGCTCTGCTTTTGCACCCAGATTAGTGCTACACGCACACACAACCCCACTCCGGGGGTTTGCTGTTCGTGTGGCTGAATCATCCCCCTTTCAAAAAAAGCCTGGGTGCGTCAGGCCAGTATCCCCAATACAGGCAGAGGAAAACCCTTACGAAGTTTATCTAATGAGCTCTATATATATGTATTTAAAAAATAAAAGCAGCAATGCAAACTCAACACATCTGAAAAAAGAAAGCCGCACCCTGGGCTTTCCCCCCTCCTCCTGCTGGCTGGGCCCTGTGGGCAGCAGGTGCAGGCAAGTGCTGCCCACGGGCACTGGGGACATCCCCGGGCAGGGGCAGGAGGCTGGATGGGCCATCCCCACGTGCTCCGTTGTTTGGCACAGCCGAGGCTCGGTGTAGGCTTGGCACAGGAGAGCGAACCACGGTTGGACTTGATATCGTGGCCCCAAGGTGAGAAATCGTCCGGCTACTGGGGGGGCCACCGCAGGCAGGAGTGATCGGCACCGCGGTACAGCCGGGACCCCAAACAGCAGCAAGTATCAAAGAGGGGAAGAGAAAAACCAGCAGCGGGGATGCCAGATCCTGTGGAGTCCTATTTACACAGCGCCGGACCCCGACAAGTCCAGCTTCTTGTGGGAAGAGTGGCCTGAAAAGCAGGTGACATAAAAAACCCACAACACGACGCACCTCCCCGGGCAAAGCGCCCACGGCTCTCGCTCTTGCGAGGCAAAAAAAATGGACCTCTGGGGAGAAAGAAAAGGTTTGGCAGTTGGGAGAGCTGTGGCAGAGGAGTCTCCCCATTGTTGGAGTAAAAAACCGGCCAAAAGGATGGAGAGGGGGTGGGTCGGATGGGTTTTTTGGGGGAGAAAAGTAGTGTGAGGGGTTGTTTTTTTCTCTTTTTTTGCATTTAAAAGTGCTGTGACACCTTGGCTCTGTTGCAGGCCAGGTGCTGTGGCACATGCGTTTGGAGTATTGCTGCTTTGGAGGAGAGTCCCTGGGCTCTAGGAGCATGGGAGGTGCTGCTTGAGGATCTGTCTTGTCTGGGGAGCTATTCTGTCTGGGAAGCGGATTTTGAACTCCACGATCAAGTCTCCTCGCTGGCTGGGGGCCTTGGGGAAGGGCAGCCCCTCCCCACGTAGTCTCTTCACTGTCCCTGGCTTGATGATGTCGTTGCAGGGAAGCGGGATCACCCGTCCATCGATGGTGGGAATGTTCACAGTGCAGCCGCACAAGGCCTGAGGAAGGAAGAGGGAACAGGCCATCAGATGGGGCTGATACCCCAAAGCATCCTGACAGCCACACCCTACCCCCCACTGGCTGCTCCCCCGGTTGAACTGCCCAGCTCCCTTTGGATGCTGCCCAAGAACATTGGGTGATGCTCATCAGTGCAAGCACAGCTGTCTGCTGGCACCAGCCTGGTCCAACCACCATGAACTGGGCTGCAGGAGCCGTGCAGGAGAGGGGTGACCCAGCTCTCATGGGGGGAAGAACTCCCCTCCCCACCTGCTGGGCTGCCCAGAAGGCACCACCAGCAAGTGCCCAGCTACCCACAGCAACAACGCAGGCTAAATTTAGCTCCTTTCCAGCCCTGTCGCCCAGCCTCAGGCAGCCGAAAATCCAGCTGAGATCATGGGATGCTGCCACAGCCCATCAGCTGTCACCCTCCAGAGCACGGCAGCTTTGCCCCGTGCTTGGGGTTATCTATAGCACAGCCCATGTCCCATGTCCCATGTCCCATGTCCCATGTCCCATGTCCCATCCCTGTCACCGACAGCCCTCACAAAGCTACACCAGCATGGCACTATGGTGTGGCTGTGGCACTGAGCTTCCCTGGGAGCTGGGGTGCTGGAGGGGCTGGTTCCTGTCTCCTATCCCACTGCACAGCCAGGAGCCGGTGTGGGGGTGCCACCCTGCTGCACCCCAGCCCCCGGCAGCAGCCGCACACCGGCCTGCATTGGCAAGCCACGTGATGCAGGAATGCAGCAAGAAAATCCTTGTGTCCTTAAATAACTCAGACAGCTCTGTCGTACATGTGGGCAGGATCGTCTCCAGGCTTTCAGCAAGGGCTGAGCGAGAGGACTGCGGAACGATGCTTCTGGAAGGGGGTGGGGGCTGGGGGGCTGCTGAGCTACAGCCTCGAGCTTCTATGTGGGGGCTGGCACAGGTTTGTCCCTCTGAACTGGGTCCTGGGGGTCCCAGCCCTCCCAAAACACCCTGCAAGGGGAGCAGAGAAAGATGCAATTGCTGTTTCTGGGGTAGGTGGGGAAATGTTCTGCATTCCCCTCCCCCTCCCCACCCCGGAAAAGCCTCCAAAGGCAGAGCAGCAACAGGCACCAGGAGAAACATCTCATGCTGGCCACTGGCTCTGAGATGATGGATGGGGCTTCTGCAGTAGAACCAAGGCTTTGAACCAGAGGGTTTGCAGTAGGATCTGTGCCAGAGCTGGTTCAGGGTCTCTGCTGAGTAGAGAACAGGGGAGAAGGTCCTATCCCCTTCGCATGGCTCATCTGCACTGGTTCCTCCTGGAGAGGGTGTCCTCCAGGGATGAAGTCTTCAGCCTGCAGGAGGATGCCATCACCAGTTCTGTGTGAGCAGCAGGTGCTTGGCTGATCTCCAGCAGGTTCAGGGGAAAACAAGGGGCACATCTCCCCACATCAAGGAGTTTGTGCTGTGCATTCAGGCAAGGATGCCGAAGCCCTCCTGCTCGCTGGTGCACAGTGCAGTGTGCCATGGTTGCAAGTGCCCATGTGTGCCAAGAAAGGACACCTCCAGCCACAAAACAGAAAGGAGAACAAGAAGTCCCTGTGGGAACACGTGGATGGGGAAAGCAGGCAGAGATGTGAGCAGAAGCGGGCGGTAACAGCGAAGGCAGACAGGATCTTAATGTTTCCTTCCCAGAGCCAAGACGCAAGAATCCGAGGCGATCGCTCCTCCACCGTATGTCCCTGTTTTTCATTCTTCTTGCTCAACTTCGCTGGCATTTGGGAAAATGGTTGCTGAAGTAACACCAGTAACCGCGGGAGCTACCCCGCATCCTAGAAAGAGGCTTGGTTTATCCCTGGGGATGAAATCACCCTGGGTTTGAGCACTGTGCTGTGCAAGTAGAGCTTTATCTAGGTCACCACTGGGTCCTCCTCCGCTCGCGGCGAAGCCACCGGGGAGGGCGTCGCCACCGGCCGCGTCCCAGCCGGGATGAGCCGAGGCGCGGATGCTTCGAGGAAGGTGACGCCGGGTAAAGGATGCAAAGCGAGATGGTGCCGAGGGCAGGCATTAGGCAGCAGCCAGGAGGGCAGGATGCCCTGCCGGCAGCACTGCCTCCCGGCAGAGGCAGCTGCTGGTGGAGCTGTGTGTCTCCTCCCTCCTGCAGATCCCTACTGTGGCACGCGCCTCTGATTTTAGGAAGGAAGACAATGAATCCCTGGAAAAGCACTCCTACATCTGTAATTCCACGGCAGATAGGTGGCAAAACACCTGCACTGCCCTGGCCAGGCACCCAGCAGGGCCGGGCCAGCCCTCCAGTACCCATCACCCGCCAGCTTTCCTGATGGCACTATGTGCCATCATGGCAGTGGCAGAGACTAAAACTCAGGCTAGAAGAGGCAGCCTTGCAAGGCAGAAGGTGCAAGGAGAGACCTAAGGCTACAGCCAGAGGCTGAGGAGATGGAGAAGTTGTGCTCTGTCACACACTGAGGTGGTAGCATACAGAACTGGAGAGCTCCCAGCATCTGCTCGTGCTCCAGAGCACTTAAGGAACTTCTTTTCCTGGAAGACAAATGCAGCAGAATATCACTGCTCTGGCAAGCAGCAGGCTGGGGATGACAGCCAGACCAGCAGCTCCATGAGGATGCCCAGCATGTTGGGTTTGTGCTGGGAGAGGTCAGAGACCACAAATTCCAGCTGAAAGAGATAAGGAATTTGCCTGGACCATCAATTTTCTGCTTTGTGTCTGCATTGTGCAAACCCACTGCCAGCATGCAGGCCTTGCTCCTGGAGCTCACAGGTGTCCAACACTTCTGGTGCACTTCTCAAGCCCATTTCTCCAGTTACTGCTCAAAAGTCAACTCCAGGCAGGAGTCCCTCCAGCCTGACCAGTGCACAGACTTGGACTAACATGGTCTGGGCATCAGCACAGCCAGGTCAGGGTTAACTTTAGAGATAAAAGGAATGAACAGAACATATCTGAGATATGGCATGCACTGCTCCATAAATAAGGCAGTCTCCCCCAAGTATTTCTGGATTGGCCAGAAGAACAAGCTACTGCGGGAATAAACCTCTGTACTTTGCACTGTGAGGGAAATTCCTGAGTCTGCAAGTTAAGTGGAGTTGAGTTTGCTTCAGGAATGCCCAGCTCTGCCTGGCCCACGTGCTTTTTGCCCCCAGTACACCCGGTCACAGCCTGAGCTGGGATGCAGAGCCATCACAGAGCTCTCCTGACTTCCTGGCACACTTCACAAGATCACGTTTTCCTACCTCAGGTCTGGCCCATTGAGCTTATTTCTATTCAATGCATTTGAGAACATAAATCTGCCTTCAGGAAGGAAAAAAAAAAATCAGCTCATTAAGAAGACAGACAGTGTCTACCGTCTGAAAGGAACGGCAAATGGCAGCTGCCAAAAATGTCAACGTTAAATGCAGCTGCCAGCTGGGATTTATTAAAAGGTAGTTTTACAGCAGCAGTGGTGAACAGCACATCTTGTACTGAGGTAATCTTCCCTTTCCTCTCCCACCTTCGTGCAGATTGCTGGATGATCTGACGCATCCAACCAGCCCTGCCGTGACCTCCAGGACTGGCAGCCTGGAAGTGTTGAGTTTTACTCGTTGCCTGGGTATTTAATTTGTTTGGTTGCTTATCTAGGAAAGCCAGAATCAAGGAAAACAGCTAAGGCACTGCTCAGGGAGGGTAAGTGATCACTTTCCTCCACATGATCCTGCTCTCTGCCCATGGGAAGAGGCACCTGGTGCCACCCTAGGCAGTAACTAAGCCATAGCAGGCTCAGCTACAGGAAAAGAAGGAATCAGACTGACGCCACCCAACCTGGGTTTTCCCTTGTTCCTACAGAGGATGTGCCCTTTGTTCCACATGTGAATACCCAATGCTAAAATAGAAAAACAAAACACATGGAGAAGGGAAAAAATGGATAAAATGAGCCACCTGAATTGGCTCAAGAAGTGAGGTGTGTTCAGCAGGGACTGCAGCGTCAGTGTCCCACACCCAGAACGGAAGTCAAGCGCCTCTAAAGCCAAAACCAAGTTGGCCTCTGCAGCTCCTTTCTTACAACCTACCTGGTCTTTCCTGTCCAGAGCAGGAGAAGGACTGTCTCCCATCTTAGCCCCAAAGGCCATGAACCAGTGCCACCTCACATCCCATGGGATTTACCACCCGTACCCACCTCTTTAAGACTGATGTTTGCCGTGTAGATCACGTTTGTCCCGTCCCTCTTGAAGTGCGAGTGAGGCTTGTCCTTGAGGATGAAGACGATGTCTGCAGGGATGTTGTCTGGAGTGGCATCCCCTTCTTTGGGGAATGTGATTTTGGTTCCCTCCTTCCAACCCCGTTTGATGACAATGTTTAGGATCTTGTCCTCAGTCCGCATGGTCCGGCCATCAGCGTTGAGCCTTCTGCGAGTGATCTTCATCCTCTTGGTGGATCCATGGTAGATCTCTTCCAGGGACACCTTGAGCTCGTGGATGACAGGTGGGTCTTGGACCTTCCTCCGTGTGTGCAGGGACTCCTGGTGCCTCCGGTGAACCCCATTAATGCCATTGAAGCCAAACCGGCCAAAGGCACTGAAAGGGTCGTCGTCATCATCCATATCCATGTCTTCCTGGTCAAAGCCATTGAACATCCGGGAGCGGCTGCTGGCAAAGAAGATGTCAAAAGGGTTGGAGCCACCGAAGAAGGATGCGAAGGTGGCATGGGGGTCTCCATGGAAGGTGTAGTGGAAGGTATTCCCTGAGCCACCTGAAGAGCCGCCTCCAGTTTTGAGACCTGGAAGAGAAGGGGGAAGAGGAGACATGAATGCTCCCTGTGGGGAAAATGCTCTGCAAGGACTGCACTGCCCAGGTGGGAGAATGGCCTCTGCCACCTCCTTCCACCCTCTCCTGAGTGTGCAGATCACTTCCAGCCCAACCACCACGAAGGCACCATCTCCACCCATGACACACAGTCCTACACCCTGCAAGCTCAGAATCCATTCAGGTTTCATTCCCTCTATCCGTACTGAAGTACCTCTTTGATTCTTTGCACCCTATTTACCTAATGTTAATTTAAAACATATCCTGATCAGCCCATCTCCATTTTTCCCCATGAGCAGGCTCCTTCCTGCCCCAATAGCCTTGTCTCTGAGACTGGATATTAGGAAAAATTTCTTCACAGAAAAGTTGGCCAGGAACAGGCTGCCTAGGGAAGTGATAAGAGTCACCATTCTTGGAAGTGTTCAAAAGGTATGTGGATGTGGCACTTAGGGAACATGGCTTAGTGATGAACAAGGCAGTGCTTTGTTCATCTTAGAGATCTTCTCCACCCTCAATGATTCTTTGGGCAGGTGGAGGCGAGCAGACCTCCAGGTCGGCATGTAGCTCCCTGCACACTGGCTGTATAAAATGCCAGGTAAGCTCCAGGTTTGAATCATTTGGCAACCCTTCCCATGGGAAACTCCCATGTCAGGTCCCAGGCTGAGCCTGACGTCACTGTAACTCATCCTAAGTCCCAAGGAGTCAAGGCACATGACAAATGCCCCCCAAAGAGGTCACACATGCTCTGCAAGGCTATTTTTGATCAGCAGGATTGGGAAGGGTTAAGCCAAGCCTAGCTCAGGGACTATTTTCAGGGCACACCAGTGCCACTGAAGGACTATTTCTGACAGGCTGTCCTTTGTCCCAACCCCCCACGCCCTTTCCACAGCAGGGCAAGTTTGGGGGTCTCTTCTGAGTGCTGAAGTCAGTATTCTGGGTGGGTTGAAGGCGCTTTCCCACTTCAACTTGCCTACATAGCATGTGGGACCTTGAAGCTCCCTAAAATGCAGATCTTTAGTGCCCCCAAAAAAAGGGAAACAAAATGTGTGGGGAAGGTCATGGAGCATGAGAGGTTCAACAATGATGGGGCATAGGGGAAGATGGTCTTTAACTTGATGGGGCAGTGAGGGAGCTCTTACCCTCTTCCTTACTTCACTCTTATTTTAGATGCCTGCAGGCAACAAGGATTTTGCCAAATCCCCAGTGAGCCCCACTCCTAATAGACTGTACAGCCAGGAGGTTTCACCTTTAATCCCATGACGCCAGCCTGAGTGGGGTCCGATTTCATCGAGGCCTCCTGGGAAAAGCTGGCTTCCCACTTGAGAGAGTCTCTTCTCATTTTACAGGGCAGCAAATCACTGTGCCCATGCATCCATCACAGCCCTGACATAACTAACGGGTCAACAATTAACCCACTGCTGCTTAATCCTGCCGGTGGCTTGTGAGGGGATGCACCTGCCCGAGAGAGGAGCTGCCTCTTCCACCCAGCAGCCTGCTCCTGCCAGACCTCCTGCTCTTTTAAGCACCCAAGCCCGGGGCTGATTAATGCAGATGCTATTCGGCACTCTCCTCGAATGGGGTTGCACTCTTCCATCATCGACTAATAAGGCCGCCTGCGTTGGAGCGGCTCTCCTCCTCCTCCTCCTCCTCCATGCCAACCACCAGACAACAGCAGCCACTTGGTTTCAAAACAAGGGCCTATTACTTAAATTGGGAAAAGCTTTGAATCCTGTAGGTCAGCCTGTACCAGGGAGGACAGTGGGACCGGTGCCCAAGTGCAGGGGGAATGTGGGCAGAAGCAGTACGTCTCTGCTGTGTTATTTAGGTCATTTAAAGAGCTGCTAACAAATTACCCCAGGTATGAACCAGGAGGTGAGCTCGTTCAATTTCTCAGCTGGCACCGACAGTTTAGGGGCAGAAGGCAGGGGGAGCCCAGCCACCCCAGGAAGCAAAGTGACAAATTGCTGGAAAAGTGAAGCAGCCTGGGGAGAAGTAGGATGAGAGGTGATTTCTGACACCTGTGGAGCCTTCACTCTGATTCTTTGGCAACCAGTCCCATTTCAGGAGTAGGCATGAAACATTGAAACAACTCTCTGTGAAAACCCTCCCTCACCTCTAAAACTAATTTGGACCCCACATCCCTGCCTCCCAGTGGGCAGTGCTTATCCCCTTACCTTCCTCCCCATACTGGTCGTACACGGCTCGTTTCTTGGGGTCACTCAGGACGTCATAAGCCTCCGCAATCTCCTTGAACTTCTCCTCAGCATTGGGGTCTTTATTCTTATCGGGGTGATATTTCAGGGCCATTTTCCGATAGGCCTTCTTGATTTCATCTTCGTTGGCACCGCTGTGGATGCCCAAAATCTTGTAATAGTCCTTACCCATGACGGCGACGCTGCCGGGAGCCGAGTACTTATTCCTGGAAGGAGAAAGACAGCTCTTCGTAAGGTGACTATCACACAGGGACAGCTGGGGACAGGACTGGCACACACTTATCGCGGAGGCGATGCTCCTTGTGTCCCACGGGCCAGCAGCACCAGAGCCAGCTCAAGTCCACGCTTCCCAACAGAGGTCAGAGCCCTGCTGCCAGAATGTATCCCAGCTCTGGTTTTATCCCGCTGAGCCCCACGGCTGGGACGGACAGACTCATCTCTGAGGCTGACAGGGAGAGAGAGCTCAAGTCGGGGCACGGCACTATTATAGGGGCCACGCCCTGCTAACGTCAGGCCAGGACCACGTCCCTGTCCGTCCCCCCCCGGCTGAGTCAGGAGGGCTGAGCTATGTCCAAATGTAGCTGCCGGCCTGTGTCCACCCCCTTGCCTGGTTCTCTCCCAGCTGGGGACCTGAGACTCAAGTCAGGGTGATGACAGCAGGTTTTGGAGGCTGAAAGCAGTGGCAGGGACCACGTTGTGCCTTCACCTTAAAGGAACTTCAAACATTTTGCTCCTGAAAGCAATTGGCATTCAGCTGGAGATAAGCGCCTCCGGCTGTCAGAGCCATAATTTGTATTTAGCGGAGAGAGAACGGAGCCGTTAGACAGAAACATCTTGTGATGGTGGGAGGGCTTTTTTCTTTTTCTGTTTAAAAAAAACCCCAACACTTTCTAGCCTGACTTGCACTCCCTGAGAGCCTCCAACTGGATCTTGCAGTAAGCTGGGAGCTCAGGGCTCACTCGCTGCATCGCGCGGGGGCTGAGGCCGTGCCCATGCCTATACTAAGGCATGGAAAACCCGGTGGCCGTAATCCATCCCCCAGTCACCACTGGAGTCACAGCCACCCAGGAAGCAGCCAGGGGAAATGGCAGGGCTGCTCCTCCAGGCAAAAGCTAACAAGTCTCACGCCTCTCCACGGATCTTTCCCACTGCTCCTCGACTTTTGGTTATCTAACAGCAAACACTTGACACCCCGAACTGCAGGGTCTGGCCTGGCCCCTCTCACATTCAGTGCTGACCCTGCTTCTCCCAGGTGTTGCCCTTGCAGACCTGCACTCCCACTGCCTCACATCCTGCTCACTGCTACAGTCCAGGTTTCAGCCTATACTTGCTCCAAACACACCTGAGCCACCTCAACCACTATGCCCCTCCAGCAGATGGATTTTGGCATGGGCCGTGAGCCTTGGACCTTTTCTTCACCATCATACAAGCTACCAGATGTTCTCCCCACCCTGACTCTAACCATGAGCTCCCACAGGAGGTCACACAGCTCCCCAATACCACAGCTCAGTCAAGGGTGGCAATGCTCCCCTAGGATCCATGCTTGGGTGCTACTCTAAGAGTCTGGCAGCCACATCAAGCATCCAACACTTGCCTTGGGCCATGCCCTGGGCAATGACCACCTACAGGAGCTTGGAAATTGGTTCCACATTTGGCCACCTCCATCCAAACCACCAACTTCTGCTCTCTTTTGCTCCAGCCATGTAGGAGAAGCTTTGCTGTAGATGGGGAGGGCGGCTAAGGCACTTCTGAAGACACAGTGAGGGGAGATGGGGGCATCTGCAAACACTGTTCAACAGCTCAGGCGGCACAGAAGAGGTGGGAGGAGGTCCCTGGGGGCATAAAGAGCATCTGACAGCGTCTCCTGTGGCAGCTCCCGGATACCAGCACATTTCTATACCAGCTCCTGCATGCAGAGATGCCAGCAGCACCCAGCCCACGCAGGTGCTGGGGGATGCTCTGCCCCCAGCCCACATCCACCTCCCCATTTACCCTCCCTAAGTGGCAGGGAAGCTGCAGGAGACCCTGGGGTGTGCAATCAGCAGGAGAACCAAGAGCTATCCTGTCCACTCTCCACACCAAGGGTCACTCCAACACGCCACTTCCCCACAGCAACCTCCAGTGGAGGGCAGGGGCTCCCTGAGACTAGTACTGGGACGACGATTCAGCCCTGTCTGGATGTTGCCAACCCTCCCACAGCGAGAGCAAACCAAGCAGTGCTAAAGATAACCCCATCACACCCCAGCTCCAGCAACACAGAGCTGACAAACCTTCAACTGGCACTGCCCAGGGACCACAGTGTCTGGCTCTGATCCCACGCAGCCCAACCTGACAGCACCACTGGGACACCCTCATCTGGCCAAAACCCCACATCACCCCAAAACCCCATGAAAACACATCCCAAAAATGCAAAATGCTGTCGCCACCCATAAGATCTCTGGTCTTGCCCACTGAGAGGTCTTTGGCCAGAGTGGGGATGCCTGATGAGGATCTCTGACCTGACCAAGGACCCCTTTGTCTGGCTGGGCATGGGGAAGGGAATTTCTGTACCGAAATGCATCCCGGTGCCGCGGTTTACCGTGCCACAGAGGACCAGGTGCCGGTGGGTGACCCGGTGGGTTAAGGCACGCTCCCGAGGCTCAGCTCACATGCACAATGGTGGTAAAGCACGACTCTGTCCCCGCAGAGCCTCCCTCCTTCCCTCCCACCTCTCTGGGATCAGCTGCGCCTTGCCACCGATCCTCTCCCCCTTCTGCTCAGTCATCCTCTCCTGACTTCCCATTTAACCCCCTCGGGAGCGGGGCGGGGGGTGGTTCAGGCTGGCAAAGGCATTCCTGTATTGCCCTCGCAAATCAGATGCCCCCAGATAAGCCACGGCCACCCTGCCTTGGTGAAAATCACAGGCATTCCCCTGCCCTGCCAAGCCAGCCCAGCCTCCATCCTCCTCTTGCAACCACACCAAAAGAAAAAAAAAATTAAATAAAGAACAAATCTTTGTTCCGGCCCCGCACATGACATCAGCCCGAGCAACCGCTGGGCTAGCACGCCAGCTGAATAGCGATCGTTTGACATAATCCCTCTGCTCGGCAGTCATCTAAGGGAACAAACCCACCCTGGCAACGGCACAAGATTTTTTTTGTTCCATCTCGGGGTGCAAGGTCACCACGGGATGCCAGGGACAGGCACTGATGGTTTAACGAGGACACAAGGTCGAGAGGCGGAAACCCACTTACCGAAACTTTACGAACACATTCATAGTCCAAGCTGTCATTTTTAAAGGCTCTAGTTTTATTTTAAACATCGCGGCTGTCCGCAGGCGGCGGCAGGTGTTGTGTGCCCGGCCGGGAGGCACTGGAGGGCGGGAGGAGGGTGGCGGGGCAAAAGGTGCTGGCTCGTGCCGGGGATGCCGCCGCCGCCAAGGGATGCTCTGCTGGCGAGTCCCCCCCTCCACCTCCTCCGGCACACCCAAAGGGCAGCTCTTCGCCAGCCCGGCAGCCGTGGTTGGCTCTGACCTCGCTCCCAGGATGGCTGCGAAAGGGCTCCTCCGGTCGACGCGGTGCCGCCGGGGAGCTGCCGTCCTTTGTGTGCTTCCCAGCCGCGCACGGAGAGACCCTTCAATGGAGTCACTCGCCGTGCCGTAATTTTCCTTTTAATTGGTTTCTTGACGCTGTCTCGTTAAACCGACAGATTAAGACACTTCTGCTTAATCCGTCAGTTCCAGCATTCCTCTTCTCCGCTGCCACAAGGCACCCAGCCGCCTGGTACCGTCACGTCCCCCACGCAGCCCCCTCCAAGGAGCGCAGGGAGCGCAGCCAGGAGCCCCCCGGTGTCCCCAGAAACGACTGTGCTGACGCCCAGGGCTGAGCACCCGCCAGGCGAATCGGGTAGGGAGAAAAGTAGGGCGGCGTTGATATGGAAAAAAGTCACGTTAACCAATGTGCACCTCCCCAGCTTTTCCCGTTCGGATGCATGGGGGTCCCTGTGTCCCCCTCACCGGCCGCCGGCACCGGTCCCCCGGCAGAAGGGATCTGAGTGCCGCATTCCCGCCCGGCGTCCGGGGCTCCCCGTGGCGGCAGGGCAGCGGGACGGGGACGGTGCGTCCCCCGAGCCCACGGCGCAAAACCTACTTCTGAGAAGTCACCTTCAGGCACGCCAAGGAAAGCTAATGCCACCGCGTTCCCCTCGTCTGTCACCGTCACTCGCAGGCCATGGAGAGAGCATCCTCTCCAGAAGCTCTACACCGAAACTAGGCAGCCGTACTGGGGATATCACCAGGTAGCTCCTGCATCCCACCCGCGGCAAGCCAAACAGCCGGGCGGGCGACAGCCCCCATCCCGCTGTGTCCCCAGGGTCTGGAGTCCCGCCGGGCTCCGAGCCGGGTGGGTCCGGCGAGGCGCGGGTGCCGAGGCAGCGCATACCTCTCGGCGCGGCTCCAGAAGAGCAGGATTGCCGGCATGGTAGCGTATCCCGGGCTCAGTCAGGGAGCTGGTGGGGATCTTGTCGCGCCGGGGCAGGCAGAGCCACCCGTGCCCGTGCTGGATGGCAGTCGCAGGCAACCAGGCAGCAATGTCATGACTACCCGCAATGAATCATCCCCTCCCCGAGCCCCCACACGCACCGCCCGCCTCCCCCTCCCCACCGACAGCCCCACTGGGGTGCCGGCACCTGCGTGGGGACGGGGTTAACCCTCCCCTCGCTGCCTCTGCCAGCACAGCCCCCGCTGCCAGCCCCGCCGGCGGCCGCCTCCTGCGTGGGCACGGATCAGGACCCCCGCTCAGAATTTCCCCAGAGAGGGTCCCATATCCCCACAGCCACGAAGTGCTGTCTCCTGCGTGGGGATGGTGTCAAGCACCACTTGCCATCACCCCCGACAGGGTCCCCCATTTTCCAGACCTATCTGGTGCTGGCTCTTGGGTGGAGATGGGGCCAAGCCCCTCACAGCGTCTCCCCAAGTAGGTTCCCCTCTTTCCAGCCACACTTGGCTGCTCACAGTTGTGTGGAGATAGGGTCAAGCCCCCCATGCTGCTTCCCCGCGTAGGGTACCCCATTCCGAGACTCACCAGGATGCTCACAATGGCATGGAGATGGCATTGAATCCCCCCCTCAGTGCACAGATTGCCACCCCATGCCCCCCGCCCAGCCCCACTGTGGGGCTAAGAACTTCATGGGGATGGGGTTTATCCCTCTCCCAAGCCCAGAGGCACGATCCTTTTTAGGGGCTGTCACACACACAGGGTTCACTCATGCCTTGTGTCCCAGTGCACAGACCCACAGGGGTCCAGGGGTGACCCCTTGCCATGACCAAGCCCCACTGGGACCCACTGTCTGCCTCAAGAGGAAAGCAGGTTAACCCTTTCCTTCTGGTCAGCCCTCCCAGGAGACACTGCCACCTCGACTGGGGACAAGGATTAACCCCTTCCATGCTGGTCCCTCTAACCATGTCACTGTTACCTGGGTGGGAGGTTACCAACTTTCTCACCAGCTAGTTCAGCCCCACTGGGATACAAAGGCACCCCCAGGACGGTGGTGGAGGGGTGCTAACCCCTTCCAGGCCACACCACATAGCTCAAACAGAGCACATTATCCCATCCAAAGTGAAACAGGAGAGAGGGATTAACCCTAACCTCACCACCCTCTCCAGCTCCACAGGGCTGTACCGCAGCCCCATGGCAGGGAATGTTACCCTCTCTCTCCCTGCCCCACTTGGATGCACTACCTTTGTTATGGGGCACGGCGGATTAACCCCTTCCTGACACATTCTTCAGACCCACAGGAACACGCGGTCACCAGGTAGGGCAGCCCAATTAACCCTGACTCACAGCCCCACCGAGGAACCCTGACACCCCACAGGAGCCAGAGATGCCAACTCCTTCCTCCCTCACCTTCAGCCCCATAGAGACTCCATGTCACCCCATGGTGACAGAACAGGATGACTACCCTCTGCTCCCCACCCACCAAGGGGCAAAGGGGCTAAGATCCCAGACCCACTGCAAAACTCTGTCACCCCTTGGGGCAGAGAGGCGGATCCTGCCACCCCCCGGGGACACCCTGCCACTTCATAAAGCAGAGGTGTAGCCCCCAGATCAGGACAGACTGTCACCCCACGGGTGGAGTGGGGCAAGCACCCCTTCCCAGCCCTGCAGGGACATGCTGTCACCCCACGGGCAGAGGGGCCAATCACCTCCAACCCCACTGTGACACCCTGTCACCCCTTCGGGCCAAGGGACTGTCCACCTGCAGTGACACCCTGTCACTCCTCGGGGCGGAGGGACTGACCCTCCCCAGCCCCACAGTGATATTCTACCACCCCACAGTGCAGGGGGACTGGCGACCCTCCCAGTTTAATGGCAGCAGCTTGTCAGCGCACGGTGCAGGAAACTGACTGACGCCCCAGTCCCACAGCAATCCCCCGCCACCCCTCGGGCAGGGCCACTGACCCCACAGCGACACCCTGTTAACCCCGAGACAGGGGCACTGCCCCCCACCCCCCTGTGTCACCCCCCGAGGCCCTGGGTAAGACGCCGCCGGTCCCACAGGGGCACCCTGTCACCCCCGGGCTGCGGGGGACTGACCCCCGCCCAGCCCCACGGCAACACCTTGTCACCTCACGGCGCAGAGTGACGCCCCACCCCCCAGTGACACCCTGATACCCCCCAGGGCGGGGTGACATGACGCCCCCACCCCACAGCGAGCCGCTTCGCTCTACGGGGCACGGGGACTAACTCCTCCCAGCCCCACGGCAACAACTTGTCACCCCACGGCAGTCCCACCGTGACACCCTGTCGGCCCCACAGGGCAGGGGGACTGGCCCGCCCGGTCGCGGTGTCTCCCCGCGGTGGCACAGCCGGGGCCGNCACGCCCCCGTTGGCCCGGGGGGCCGTCCATCGCCGCGCCGCGCAGCGCTGATTGGTCGTCCCTGAAAGGGAGGCGGGGCGAAGGCGGGCCCCCGCCGCTCACCTGCCCGCCTCCCCCCCCCTCGCCTCCCAGTCGCCGCCTTCCATTGGTCAGTTCAAGGCAGCACCGCCCTTTCGGCGCTCTCTGATTGGTCGGGCGCTCGCTCGCAGCGGTGGGATCCCCGGGGGGAATCTTCTGGAAAGGCGTTACGTCACCGAGGAGCCGCGCCTCACACCGTTCGTGTGCGCGCCCCTTCCCCCGCCGCCCGCGGCTCCGGGGGCGCGGGGGCCGTGACCCGGGCCCGGCCGGCACAGCGGCCGTGGGCGCTTCTGACAGCGCAGCGGCACTCGGCACGCTTTCGGAGGCTGGGGCTGCGCCTCTTCCCCCATGGCCTGGCAGCGCCCCCGGAGCCCGGCGCAGGCAGGGCTGTGCTGGTGCAGGATCCCTGAGTGAGTGAGGTTGGAAAAGACCCCTGAGCTCAAATCCAGCCTCTGACCGGACACTGCCCTACCGACCAGACCATGGCACTGAGTGCCAGGTCCTGTCTTTTTAGAAACACTTTCAGGGATGGTCACTCCGCCACCTCCCTGGGGAGCCCATTCCGAAGCCAAATCACTCCTTCTCTGACGAAATTCTTCCTAATTGTCCAACGAAAACCTCTCCTGGTGCAGGTTGAGGCTTTGTCCTCTTGTCCTGTCACTTGTTCCCAAGGAGGAGAGGCTGTCCCCCCACCTGGCTACACCCTCCTGTCACAGAGAGTGATCAGGCTCCTCTTTGAGCCTCCTCCAGGCTAAACACCCTGAGCTCCCTCAGCTGCTCCTCATCAGACCTGTGCCCCACTCCCTTCCCCAGCTCCATCGCCCTTCTCTGCTGAAGGACGTTCAAGGTCCTGGAAGCGCTTGGGAGGGCTGGATCCAGGGTGGGAATTGTGAGGAGAAGGTGTCTGGAAGGTACTGGAGCAGTGGGGCCATGCTGTGGGAATGCAGGGCAGTACAGGCATCTCAAGAGCCCTGCCTGCATAAGGTGTGCCCTGCTCCATGTGGGACTGGTGGGGGCAGGAGGGACAGCAAGTCCCTGGGAGCTTAAAAAAGACATTGTGGTGCTGGAGTGAGTCCAGAGAACAGCAGTGGAGCAGGTGAAGGGTCTGGAGCACAAGTCCTGTGAGAATTGGCTGAGGGAGCTGGGGTTGTTTGGAGAAAAGAAGGCTCAGGGGGCATCTTATCACTCTCAGCAACTCCCAGGCAGGAGGCTATAGCCAGATGGGGGCTGGTCTCTTCTCCCAGGCGACCAGGGACTGGAGAAGAGAACAAAGCCTCAAGCTGTGCCAGAGGAGGTTTAGGTTGGACATCAGGAAGCATTTCTTCACAGAAGAGGTGATTAGACATTGGAATGGACTCCCCATTTGTGGACTCCAGGTGGTGGAGTCAACTGCCCTGGAGGTGTTTAGGGAGAGATTGGACATGGCAGTTTGTCATGATCTGCTTTACAGGGTAGTGTTTGGTTATAGGTTGGACTTGATGAGCTCAAAAGTCTTCCCCAGCCTAATTGGTTCTGTGATTCTGTGGGGCGCTCTGAGGTGTCTGACAGGGTGGTGGGTGAGCGTCTGCTCCCCAGGAACAATGCCACAGCCAGATCAAACACCCAGTGTGATGGGGCCAGGGTCCTTATGTAACAGAGGGTGCCTGAGACTCTTTAGACTGTGAGGGCTGACATTGTGCTATGCCTTTTCATCGTGGAAAAGCCACTGGACTCCAAAGCCCTGGTCTAGTGGGAGGCTCAGTGTCTGTGTTTAAAACAGCTTCTCCTCTGACATTGGTGCATCCCAGCTCCTCAGCATCTGTGGCCAGCTAGCCAGGAAACTGGGCAGCTGAGCCACACAGGCTGCCAGCACTGTCCCTCTGCAAAGCCCTGTCACATGTCTCCTTCCGAGGTGGGGGTGTGTTTGGGCTTTTGCCATGCGATTCTCCCCCTTGATCTTTCCAGCATCCCTGCGTGGGTTAGACCTGTAACAAGGTGGCTCCTAGTTGGAGGAGCTGTCTGGACCCACTGACCTGGATTTTGTCCTGGGAAATCTGCCTGTCTTGAGAAGAAAACCCACGTCTTGATGCTGTCGAATTAGTGTGGAACTTGGGGACAGCATCCTGGCTGCACACCTGTCCGTAGACTGAGGGGGGAAGCATCTGGTCGCGCAGGTGGAGCTGAGCACTGCTGTGAATGGCTGAGGCTGTTAAGATGCTTGTCCTTTTGTAACCTCTGTGTGCTTCCTTACTGATGGAGTGTTAGAAAAAGGCGCTTTCGGTTCACATCTCCTCCGACCCTTGTGGTTTGATGACAGCATTGCTCTCTCTGACCAGCCTGGGCCGGGGTCTTTGGCTCTCCCTGGCAGGGTGTTCGCAGCCACCTGGGCTCCCCGCTTCCGACCGTGGCCTGTGCGTGGAGCCCCTCTGAGCTGGGAGAGTCGGAGTTCTCTCCGCTCTGCCCGTGGAGCGGCTGAGTCATCGCGGTACTGAACCAGCACTTACTGTGGCCCATCTGTTTTGCTCTGTGTTGTTCGGTGGCCCCGTCCCCGTGGCGGGGGGGCCCGTGCTGCGTGTCCCGCTCCCTGCCCATGCCCTGGCCTTGCAAATGCTTTTTGTTCTGGCTTTTCATCGCCGGGAGCGCTGGAGGCCCCGGGCTGGGGGAGCTGGTGCTGGCCGTCCCCGTGCTCACAAATGATCTGCTTGGTGTGCAGCCTGCCCGGGGACAAACAAGGGCTCTGGGCCAGGGGCTGGCTGCGGCCCCGCTGGGCAGGAGCGGGGTCAGGGCAGACCACAGCCTCCCCTCTGGGGGCAGAGGGTGTTTTAACCAAAACCGCGCCTCCTTCGCAGCCCGTCTCCCTTGCTGGCACATCCGCACCCTTTTAAAGACACGCCGGGAAAGTGCAGGGAGGGGTGGCAGGAATAATTAAAGGTACGAAGCCGTTTCCATAGATGGAACAATTACATAAACTGGCTCTCTTCCGTCTGGGGGAAGAGATGACTGAGGGAGGCATGATGGGGAATAATAAAATCCTGTGTGGTGGGGGGAAGGAAGGTGAGCAGGGAAGGGTTGCTTGAGTTCCTGTAATTGGGCATCTTGTGTCAGAATATGCAGTGACATTTCAGGACATGAAGACATTTCCTGAAGCAGTTTGGGCTTAACCTGTGGAAACGGTGGCCTTAGGTGAAGTGGTGGAGGGAAGATGTAGGAAAATTGTTTGGGATGAAAAGGCAATTGAGCAAATTCCTGGAAAGAGAAATCCACGAGGGCTGATGAGCCCACTGATGTTGGTTCTGGTGCAGGAAATCCCCAGACTACAGGCGTGAGCAACATGCTGTGTTCACCTGGAGTTTCAGCTCTTCCTGATGCTTTGTGTCTCACTTCCAGAGGTGATGGGGAGGTGGGAAACCACACTCCAGGCTGTTTTGCTGTTAAAACATCATTACCTGGTGTCTGAAGGTTGGAGCAGGTGCCACTTAGCTCTGCAACCACCAACCCGAGTGCCATGCCACTGCAAGAAAGACCTTTCCCATGTTGCTTCCACCTCCTTCTGGATCTGGATCTCCCCATGGCTGAGCAGATGAAGCAGGAGAAAGGCACAGGCTCCTTGCTGCACTGCTCCCTTGTCCTGCTCAGAATCCCCTGCTCAGTGCAGCACAGGGAAGTCTCCAGTGTCTGTGGCTGGGTGAGCTGTGGAGATGCATCTGAGGACACTGGGCTTGGCAGCAGCAGGGTTTGTGCTCTGTTCTCCTCGGCAAGAGCAGCACCCACGCATTTGGTGCTGTCTCTCCTTGCCTGTTCCCATCCTCAGAGGTGTTGCCTGCCTTTTCCAGCACCCTGAGCTGCAGCAGGAGGAAAAGGCTGCAAGGAAAAAAAGAAATCCATGCTCAATATATATATTTTTTTTAAATGGTGGGATTAATGCTCCATTCCCTGCCTGCTGCTGTCCTGGCTGTGGTCTGAGCTTGATGCATCTCTAAGGAGATGCTTGTGGGTCACCTTCTAGGACAGGCTGGGCTCTTATGTCCTACAGAAGCTGCTGTCCATACAGGGGAGCCCTGTCCAGGAGACCTGGTAACTAGCATCCTTGGGATTCATCCAACCTCTGGTGTGTCCTCTGAGGAAACCACCAGCTCACAGTCACCCTGGTTGTGTTGGTAGCCTCAGCATGTGGTGGGCTTGTGTCTGCCTGGCTCTGAGCAGGAGGTAAAACAGATGGGAGTGGTCCCCAGCAGTCTCGTGCTGCAAGCAGGATCAGCCAGCAGGTCAGCATGTGCTGCTTGGGGCTCTATCCAGGCTGACATTGCAAACCACCAAGGACAGTCGTTGCGGCACTAGAAGAGCTCGTTCCAGCAGCATCTTCCGTGTCCTTGTGCTGCTGTGTGTCAGAGCCTGACTGGCCTCCCAGGGCGTGCAGAGGAAGGGGGTGGAAGCTACTCTCGGCCCTAATGATGGTGTTCGGTTTGTCCTCCCCGGCTGGGGCTGAGGATGAGGATGGTGGCCGCTGTCTCCCCGCTGCCAGCGCCGCCGGCGGCAGCCGAGCCGGCCGCTCCGCTCGGCACTCCGCACCTGCGGGGGTGGCATAATGAGCCATGTCCTTGTCTCAACCTGCCGCTTCCTCTCCCGGCAGCGTCTGTGCTGCCAGCTGGGTTATTTTTTCTTTTTCATATATATATTTTTTTAATTCTTCTTTTTTTCTCCTTTCTTTTTTGCCTTCCTGCCGCTATTCTTGAGTGGTTCCCAGCGGGTGGTTGGCAGGCAGCCCTTGCTGGAGACCATCTCCCGGGCTGACCTTTGCCAACCCCCTCGGATGAGCACAGCGGGGCTCTCCTGCCACCCACATCGGGTGCGCGGGTGAGATGCGAGCGGCTCTGAGTGGCAGTGTGTGGGAGGACTGGGTCTTCTCCAGTCCCTTGCTGTCCCCACCTGTGCTCATGCTCTGCTGGGGGGGCCAAATCCTGAAGGCAGGAGTGAGTGGGAGGAAAGGGCAGCATGGGGGATGCTGCAATGCTTTTTCTGTGGTAGAGCCTGGGGAAAAGGAAGGTTCCACTCAGCAGATCCCGCCTTTGGACACCTTGGTTTGTGCTGACCTAGCCTGCTGTCTCCCTCGCTGAACCACCAACGCAGAGGTCTAAACTGGGCATGCAGATTGTGTGGGCAGGGAAAGCCCCACGCTGGAGCTGTTTCTGCCAGCCCTGTGTCCAAGCAGCTGAAAGAGGGAAGGCAGTGTCCCCACCCTAGCTTGGCATGCTGGAATGTGGCAATTTGTCCCAAGTTGCTGTGGGAATCAGCAGCAGGCATGGGACTAGAATCTGCTGTGTCTGGACTCTGGTTGTGATGCTACCCGGCAAGGCAGGATGATAATAAATGAGAGCCAGCAGCAGCCCCACAGCCCCTGTCATCCTTCTTGCTACTCACCTCTGACCTCCACAACTCCCTGGAAGTAAGGCCATCTGTGCCAGGGAACCCAAATAGTGTCAGTCACCCCTGAGGACCCATCTGCACGTGGAGGACGCCTGCTGAAGTTTGGATTGGCTCTGTTTCATCTTCCAGCCTTTGCCCTGCTTTCGTCAGCAAAGTTGTCCTGCAGCACTTGGTTCCTCCTGGGCATGTCTCTCCCAAGTCACATTTTGGCCAAGCTATTTACTTGGTTTCTCCTGGGAATGCCTTTCTCTCTCCAAGTTACATTTTGACCAAGTTGTTTCTGCTCTATGTTTGGGTGTCAAGCACACTGAGCTGTTCTAGTCCGTCCAGCCACTCCATCATTTTGGAAATTTTGGCCCTGAAACATCCTTTCCTGGACAGGGGTGTCCCCAGGTGCTTCCAGCAGGGCTGCTGTCCCTGAAAGTCACAGCTGGAGGTGGTTAGTGTCCAGATTGGAGACAAACCCTGCTGCATCTACTGGGAGTGTGTCCATCTGATGCCTTTCCATTGCGGATCTGCCTGCCATCTAATTCTTGACATGCCAAATGAGCTGTGAGGAGTTCATCATGACAGCAAGTAGTATCCATCTGACTGCTGTAGGAATCTTCATATCTCTGTGGGGCTACCAAATGGGTGACCTCTAGAATAAAAAATAAAAATATCACAGGGATTGTCTGCAATGAAAGTTTCCTGAAAGAACAGGCTAGTTTGCCTTTATTTTGGTCTTGTCTGTTCTCCATTGCCTACCAAACCTCCTTCCTTGTGGCTACCCTGGCCTCACGACAGGTGGTGCTCAGAGGTGATGTTTTCTGAGGGCAGAAGATTCCACTGGTGCTGCAGTGGTAGTGGTTTGGTTACCTGTCTACCCATAGCTCTTAACTACAATCTCTCTGATTTTGCTGCTTCCTTAGTATCCCATCTTCTTATGGATAGTGGGCAGGTAAAGTTCTAACCCTGTACAGAGGAGGAAGGACAGGGTTAAGATTCCCAAGCACTCCCTCAGGAGTGCTAGAGGATGCTGAGGTGGCCCTGTCTTGTCTTCAAAAGTAAAAGCAGACTTGTGGAGTTGCCTGACTCTGTACATCTTGACTCGGTCTCTTGGGGTTTTGTGCCTCTCAGCCCTTGGACTTACTGTATGGCATTGTGCTTCTCGTGGGATGGCTCTGCAGATCTCCAGGTCACTGTCTGCCCCTGGCAGGGAGCAGTCTTGCCTAGAGCTTTGCATCAGGAACCCAAGATACCAGCCAGTCTTGATGCTGAAATGGGAGGGCATGCACTAGTGAGTGAGCCGAGGATGTTGGCAGGGGCTGGCTGAGCATGTAATGGTCTGGCTGGAGGCTGTAGCAAGGAGGCTTTTCCTCTCTGCCTGTTTCTTGCTTGGAGACAGAGGATGGGCAGGTGGGGCAGGGTGTGGAGGCAGTGTGTGAAATGGGGAGTGGTTAACAGTGTGTTACAAGTCACCATCTGCAAGTCAAGTAGCTTTCTCATGTCCCTCTGATTCAGAGGGTAGTCCTTTGGGGTTTCAGTTGGATCTGGTCTCCCTGGGTGCCTATCACGAGGTATCTGAGCACAGTCATCCTCTCCTGCCTGGCAGACATGTCTGTAGTTGAATCAGTCGTGGTTTCTGCCAGGCTGTTGGGGTCCACTCTGGCTAGCTATGGACCCTTGCCCACATGATAATTCATAGATGAAAGTAAAAGACTGAGAAGCGCTCTCCTCCACGTGGGAAACACTCTCCTTTATTCCAAGAGACACACCAGGTGGACAAACCCATGGGAGAAAGAGGGCATTCCCTGGTGGCAGGGGACTTTTATACCCCTGGGGATGGGGACAGAGGAAGTGGTCCACAGCCAGTGGGATACCAGTGAGGAGAGGCGAGGGGAGGGTCTCTTCACCCAGGAAGAGACCACCAGGGGGTACTGGGATGGGTGAGAGAAAGACCATGTGATGGGGGAAGGGATAACTAACCATGTGATATAACATAAGCTATTCAGTGCAATATAAAAGACTACTCTGTGCAAATTCCCAATCACCCAGTGCAAAAGAACAACTAAATAACTATTTGGTGCAACACAACATGTAGCGGCTGCTCGCTGCATGTGTTTTTGCTGGATGCATTGCTCTGCTGCTTGGGGAAAGGAGATTGGTCTTGTCCAGGTGGCCTTGAAGGTGTCCACTAACTTCCACAGTTGCTCAGCTTGGAATGTGGCTCTTGCTCATCACCTCCATCACTCAGGTTTGGTGGTAGAGCCTGGAGCTGTGCTTGTCCCCCTTTGGAACACAGACTTGAGAGGACACCCTGAGAACGGAGCAAGCCCTGCATTCTTCTCTCAGCTCAGGCCAAAGGACAGGACAGGGGTTTAGCCCTTCCCCAGCACCCACCAGTGCTTCCCAGCAGCCCTGGGAAGGCCCCAGAGAGGCCAGATCCCTGGGGATGCAAAGGTGTGGAGTGGAAGCTCTGCACAGCTGACCAGCTGTGTGGCCCACGTCTGAAGCGCTGGGACTCTCATTCCCAAAGCCATGTCCTATCTCCCATGGTGAGAACTGCAGAGAGGATTCAGCCTGGCACATGATGCCAGACCCCAAAATAAAGCTGATGCATCCGAGAATCAAGTACATACAGAGAAAATACATCCAAGCCTGGTCAGGGATGGTGGTGGGTGAAAGGGAGACTTTGCAACTCCTCACTTCTGTTTTGCTGGGAGAGAAATAATGGAGAGGGAAAAGTTACCGTGCTGTGTAATTATGGAGTAAATGAGGAGAGCAGCAGCGTCTCCACATGAGAACAGGATAGAAGAATTAATGCTTCAGAAAATCAGTCCCAAACTGATTGCCTGCTTTGTTTCAACTTTCAGTAAGGGCAGTGGCACTGAAAGTACAGCCCAGAGGATGGGGAGTGGGAGGGAGGTGGAGAGGAGAAATTGCTGCTGCTGGAAAGGAACAAAACCAAGGAAGGTTCAATGTACTGGGCCTGGGGAGAGAGGCCGAGCTGCACCAAGGGGACCCGGAACTGCTGCCACACAATGATGGTGGCAGGGTTCTTCTTTGGCAAACCACATTCTTTATAAAGTGTCACTCAAGCTGGCATGGGACTGAATGACCTGTGCTTGTGCAGGAGGAGGGTTAGGCAAGGGAGACAGCAGGCTGGGTCAGGACAAACCAGCAGTCTGAGCACATACAAGTCCCCATGTCTGGTCTCAAATTCTAGATAAGGTTGAGGAAAAATAAGAATACTTAAAGTCAAATGGGAAGAGCAATCATTGAGGGAGTGGGCAGGGACAGGGCATGCAGTAGGTACTGGTGCTTTTGCTTCCTTGAGGCATGCAGGGTCTGAATCCCTGTGTCTCTCTCGGGTGGGCAGCAGAACCCACTGCAGGAAATATTCCCTGTCCAGGACAAATGTTGGCACATGTCTGTGCAATTAGAAGGGGGAACTGAGCTGGGTACCTGTCCAGCAAGTCCTGGGCTACCTGTGGGTGCATCAGTGTCCATCACTCCTGCATGAGGGGAGGGAGAATAGGATTGGGGATGTGTCATGACAACTGAGCATCGTGGATGTCAGGATCTGTGATCTGGCTCTGGGTTGGGAAAGGGTCTCATGCCAGGGCATGATGACATGCTCATGGATGTCACATGCGCTGTGGTGGCTGTCACCACTGCACTGCAGGTTGGTGCTGCTGAGTGAGTGCGAGGGAGGTGGAGATGGGATGTTTTCTTGGGCACCTCAAGGGACTCAAAGTTATTCTAGGAAAAGTAATGAGCTGAATCTGCTCCAGCTCCCAGCTTGGTGCGGTGGCTTGTCCCACACTCAGCTGGAGTTATGTGAGGACACGCCAGCAGAGCGGGGTTGTGCTGAGGCACAGGCAGGCATGACTGTGCCCCACTGCTGCCTGGCCATGTCTGTGTGTGCCCTGTGTGTGCTGTGTCAGGAGAGCACCATGGAGTGTGTCAGGTATGTGCACACTCATGTGGGCACAGACTGCATGTGCCAGGGGTTGCACACTGGTGTGTGCCGTGACACTTGTGGCATCTGTGAGCCTATACATCCTGGGGAGTGTTTGCTGCATGACAGCCCCAGGCCAGACCTTTCAGCTTAGTAATGGAGATTTCTGTCCATGCCCATCCCACGTGGATGTGTCAGTGGGAATTCACACACTTGCCATGCTCATATATAACACCTGTCATGCATGTGCCAGGCTCTGCACAGCTTCTGCCAGGTCCAGCTCAGGCTTTTTGGGGTAGAGTGACCTCTGTGGCCATGGTGAGAGTTTTTGCTACAGTAGCATCCCTGTCTCCACTGAACTGTGGGGACAAGTGTGGCTGGGAATGCTTTTATGTGTGCTAAGGAGATACATACTGTGTGAGAGTTTCTGGATTTGGGACCAGAAATTGATTATATTGATATGGTCCCATATTCCCTGGGGCATTTTCCCCCCCAGGGAATATGGGACCCTGCACCATGCCATGAATCTGCCCCAGTCAGGGTTGCCCTCCTACAGAGCTGGGGTTCTCCTGGCAGGACATGCACAGATGCAGAATATACTNGTGGTCGCACGTGTCTGCCACACATGTCTGCCTGCGCGTATGTTTGCATGTACGGGCAAAGCTTCCGGAGAGGGTGAATGAATGAGGCAATTCACTATTTCAGCTCTGGCTCTGGCGAGGCTTTTCCTTTAGAGGCAGGCGTGTGCCGGCGTGTGGGCTCCTGCCTGCGTATGTGCGTGGGTTCCTGCCTGCGTGTGCAGGTGGGCATGGAGGGGGCTTCGGGAGATGTTTGCCACGTCAGGGAATTCACTGCGGGGGCTGCCGTGCGCCCCCGCAGTTCTCGCTGCCTTGTCTGCATAGCGCAGGGTTGTGTAACTTCCGATGCCCCACCGGATCTCCTTACCCGGCAGAGTGGGATGCTTGGGCTGCCCTCCCTGCCTGCCGCCGCGGAGACTTCCCCTCATCCAAATCGGATGAGGACGGCAGTCCTAATGCCCCAAGTGCCTTTCCTCCCCACCGCAGAGGTATCCCTGAGCGACAGAGGGACTGGCTGCAGGGGGAATGCTGTTGGCAGCCAAAAAAGCCGGGAACCCTCTTCTCAGGTCTTACAAACTTGTGCCCCTCAAACCAGGTGTTTGTTCTGGAAGTGAGAAGCGGGAGGACGTGGTTCTACCCCCGTAGGGACCCACGAAGGGCATCTGCCTGCTGCCGTGGCTCCCTGTGTGCCAGGACTGTGAGACCTCGGCTGAGACCCAGCAACTCATCTCATACAATGCTGGGCAATGGGGAGAGGAGATGGGGAAGGGAGATGAGGCTGGCAGGGTTCGTCATGTCTGGGTGCCCAGAACTCTTTTGAGGTATCCAAGGGAGACAGGGCAGCCTTGTTGTTCTGGGAAGCAGAAAAGGGGATCTGCCTGACATTTTTATCTCTCTACCACAGCGTTGCCATGCCAGTACTACCATTTCCATGCCAGTACAGCTGTTTCTATGCTGGTACTGCCGTTGCCAGGCTACGCCGAGGGTGTTGGAAGAGGACATCAGGCTCCTTTGAAGATGAGAAGATGGGAGATGAAACCAAGGCGATGCTGTGGCTTCTGATTCCCACCTTGCTGCCCGCCTAGGCACATAGACCGTCTCAGAGGGTGCTGGGCAGTGACAGAGTTGTTGCTGCCCGTGGGAATTGGAGTGATGGGTGGAGGTCCCTAGGGCTGGGTCCTGGCAGGTCACTGGCCCTGTGATGCTCACCTGACATTGCCTGGTGCTCCCCTGGTATTGCTCTCTGCTCCCCTGGTATTGCCTGGTGCTCCCACAACATTGCCCAGTGCTCCTCCTGGCATTGCCCAGTGCTCCCCTGGCATGACAGCATGACCTGACAGCAGCTTGGTATGTCCATGATGGTATTTTAGCCACCAAATTTATAAAGTCATCAAATGAAGAAGCTAGGATTATTTGACAAGCCCTGTTGAATATATGGACATGAAGTCACGCTGGGTTATAGCCCCTTCCTTAGTTTAATTTCCTGCATCATCCTGGGGTGTGGTCCTGCTCTTGTAGCCTATTATGGTCAACTGATGGGACTCCTGGTTACAAGTGTCGGGGACTTTCTGAACTAAAAATAGTGCTCCCTTAGCAAACATCCTCCTGGGCTGGATGGTCTGGAGGGCACAAAGGTCACTTGGGTGTGCTCCCCATGCATGGAGCAGCCTGCAGGCTCCCACAGCTTCACATGCCAGCTGGGTTGGGATGTTTGTACCACAGTTGTGCTGCAAAAATCTTTTTGAAGTGGGTAGCAGGGTGGCAACCCTCAGGTGAATGAGGCAGGGTGGCCCAATCAGAGTATCAGCTTGAGTTGTGGCTCTGAGTACTTCCCTTGCTCTTGCTCCTGATGCCAGCTCCTCAAGCTCTAGATGGCCCCACAAAATAGATTTGGTACCTTTTGGCTTTGGGAATAGCTTATTTGGTGAGGTCCCTTCCTTCCTGGGAGAAGGGATTGGTCCCAGAGGATGATGGGCCCCTTTTTCTTTTCCCTTCTCCTTCCTCTGATTTTTGTTGTGAGCCAGGTGGCTACATGAGAGCACAGCTGTGGGCTCAGAGCAGATGCCGTGTAGTGGAACCATTTCTCTGCCCTCTGGGACCCACCCTCTGCAGGCAGCTGCTGCATGTTATTCCGTGCGTGGGAGATGCTGTCTGTCCTGCAGTGCTGATGGTTGGTCTCCAAGCCTGGCTGCGGGGCTGGAGCCAGGGCAGGACACTCCCTTGGATGAAAGTATTTTCACCACAAAAGTGAGCCAGCAGCTTCCAGTTCCCCAGCTCTTGTGCTGTTTCTCCCCAGTACTTGGTGTCCCTCAGGCAGCGAGGGGGAGCACTGCCAGAGCATCCCACCTAACTTCCACCTTCCCTCCACCCATCTCCCAGCCCCCATCTCTCCACCCCCATGCTCCAGCCTAAATAATTCCTCCTCTGCCTGGCGGTGTGCAGACTGCTCTCCTGTCCTTCCCTTAGTCATCACTCAGCCAAGCAAGACAGATATAGTTTTGTGCGGCTCCTCACGGATCAGTCACTCCAGCCTCCGGATCATTTTCCTGCTGGGTCATGGGGTTCTCCATGCTGAACACGAGGTGCCTCCCCCCTTTATTACTCCCATCCTTGCTGCCAGAGCCCCAGGCCCCACTCCTGGGGAGTGAATGGCCCCATTGATGCTGCATGGGTTGGCAAATACCCCAGATGGAACTCTGTGTCCCCAGTCGTCTGAGGGCTGGGTGCCTCTGCCGGTGCCAAGCACAGTGCTCATTTTCTGGAGTGGCTCAGATCCAAATCCCTGCTTTCCAGGTACTCTGGCTGACTTCCTCTTTCCCTGGCCAGCAGGGTACATCTTGGCCTCATTGAGCTCACACATTAGATGCTTTCTTATCAGTGTCCCATGACTTGAGGGTAAGCTGAGAGGACTATGTGTGCTGTCTTATGGGTCCAGGGGCACATCCTAAATGAAGAGGGGATACTGGGGTGCACAGCACACATGTAGCATGAGGAGGAATGCTGGGGCACACAGGGACACGCATGGCACTGCCCACTGTGCTATCCGAGGGGCCATCAGCAGCTGCTCCAGTGTCAGCTGCAGCACTGTGGAAGGCAAGTCCTGCCCTTCACTGTACCCCAAATAATTTCACTGTCTGCTTCATTTGGCACCCAATGGCCCCTGACACACCACGAGGTGCTTGGTAGCAGCTGCTTAGGGGACTATGGGGTGCAGAGAGGAACATGGAAGCCCAGGGCTGGGGCCAGCTCCCAGTCACACTGTAATGCCAGGGCAGTAGGATCAGGACGATGAGGAGGCTGGCAACCAGTGCTGTTAGTGCATTGCTCCGGCATGGCCTTGCTCCGAGGCAGGAGAGGACCTGGACACCCTGCCTGAGTGCTGTGTGGGTTGCCAGGATGAGTCACAGCAACGCTGCTGTGGGAACAAGATGCTTGCCATGCTCGGCACTGTGCTGTGCCCCCCTCATCCCAGGGCCTCCTCTGCACCCTTTGCAGCACACAGACACCCTGTGTTCCCCCTGCGCAGCCGTGCTGTGCAGGAGAAAGTGGGAGAGAGTGTGCTGGGAACAGGAGGGAATGTCTGGCAGTCCTGCACTCTGCCAGGGCCACCAAGCCAGCAATGTGGGGGTGGTGGGAGCTGGTGGCACAGTGTGCAGCTTGGAAACCACACATAGGCACGTGTGGGCTGCTGTGGGTGGCATAGGTCATGTGCATTTCCTCGGAGAGGATCCCCTCCCCATGTGGGAGTGCCTGTGGGGTTGTGTCCTGTTGGGGCAGCTCATCCAACAGCTGGCAGTGGGCTGGGTACATGCCGGATAGGTGCTGGGGAGGGGATGTAATTTCCCCGCTCAGGTGCCCTGCGGCTTGCTCCAGACTGCCCTGTGGATCTGAGCAGCATGTGACTGGTCCCAGGAGGTGCTGGTGGGCATCGCTATCCTCACCCGTGCCCCCACACCTAGTGCTAGGCTTCATTTCCGTCGCTTGAGCAGCCTTCCCAGCCAGGTTGCAATGCCGGGTGTGGTCAGACCCTGCGGCTATTTGGGGGGTGCAGTGGCTCTGATCAGAGGAGGTGGTGCCCAGGGGACAAGGAAAGGACGGAGCTCTACCTCGTGCAACTCGTGGGGAAAGGATGTTAGACCCGAGGGAGCCCTGAGTCAATCCCTCTTCTCCAAGGCCCAGGGTCTTCCACCTCCAGGGGCTTGCGGAGAATGGTGACCATCCCTGCAGGAGCCTGGGGCTGCCCGGGCTCAGTCCCAGCTCCCCGGGCAGCAGGTGTGGTCCTCCACTCACCAGCCACGGGCACATAACCAGGGAGGAGGAAGGTGCTGTGAGGCAGAGGTAGGAGTCAGAGCTGGGTTTGACGCAGGAGGAGAAGAGGGTCACAAAACAGCCTACATAATTATTTCGGAGTATTGAAACGAATCCCCGCGTCCCCCTCCCTTCATCCCTGCTCCTTGTATGCTTTCTGCGGGTTCCCAAGTGGCACCGCCGGCTCCCGGCGTGGAGCAGCGGCGACACCCCGTGGTCACCACTCTGTTGCGGGGGACACGCACACTTCTTACGGCCCCTAGTACCTCTCCGCAGCCCAGTCACCTCCAGTCCTCCCTCAACTGTCCCCAGAGGGCCCTGGTGTCCCTAGGGACCCTGATCTGGGGTGGGCGGATCACTTCTGGGTAATCCAGTCTCCTAATCGCTATTTTGTTCTCCCAAATCCTCTCAGCTTCCCCACCTCGTTTTCCTGCTCGCATCTGCAGTGATGTTGGTAAATGGGGACATCATTTTATCTCTGTTCTGCATGGTCACTCCTGCTCTGGCCTGGGAGGAGAAGGATATTTGGGGCCACCACGGTGTCACTGCCTCCACGGGCTGTGGCTTCGCTGTCACTGTCACATGCTGCCCAGAGAATCCTCTTTTCTTGCCCCAGTGATAGTCAGTGCCAGGGCTCATAGAGACACTGTCCAGTGAGTCCTTCTGGTCATCTTTCTCTCTCTATGCCAGCACAGCTCTCCTGAAGATTGTCTGGCTTTGGCGTGGGGCTCATCATGGTCACTTCCCCTCCGGGACACACCAGACCTAAGGGCATCTGGCCAAGTCCAGGGGAGCTCCAGGGAGGTGCAGAGGTGTCCAGGCTCGGAGGAGGCTGCTATCCTGCACCCTGGGGTGCAAAACCGAGACCTCCACACTAACAGAGTTTTTTTGAGGGGGTGGCAGCCCTGTCCAATAGCCCTGCAGCCTGGCAGAGGGGGCAACCTCAATACAGAGGGAGGCACTATTATCCCCCATGTCCTGGGTCTGCCATGGGACAGTTCACCATCACCTGTGGGCTGCTCCTGAGCCAGACAGGATCTGCCAGTCCCCTCCCAGATAGCAGGACCACTGGGGTAAAGGGTGGACAGTACTTTGACCACTGCCTGCTGTGAAACACAGGAGCCAGAGCTGCCCCCCAGGACCCTGTGACTCTGTTCCCAGCTCCAGGCAGAGTGATGCTGGACTGGAGCCCTGGGGCTGGGAACCCCCAGTGGGGAGCACAGCATCCACTGCATGGCACTTGGTGGTGGGAGACAGATGTGGGACCACAGGCATGTGAGCTGCACACTGTAACTTCAGCAGGGCTTGGGAGGGTTGAGCTGGACAGCTGGTTCTTGCTGCAGCCTTAAATCCCATATGAACATCCCAATCCTTTGGTTTAGGGCCTGGGATCACCATGGGGATGTTTGCACTGCGTTAAGGGAAAGGTTTGCAACAGCACTCAGTTTGCACCAGCATTCAGAGAGATCTGGAGAGAGGTTTGCACCAGCGTGAGGTGAGCAGATTGCATAAGTGTCCAGAGAGAGCTTTGTGCCACTTTTTGGGTGTTTGGGAGGTTTGGTACCAAATGCAGCAGAAGGTATCCTCCAGTATTTGGAGACAGACTTGCCCCAGCATTAGGGATGGTGGTCTGTAGGCAGCAGAGGCTTTCTTGGGACAGTGTCTCAGAGGTCAGCAGTCTTGAAGGACCAGGTGACATCAAAGAGAAACCACAGCAACACCTTGTCCATTTCCCCACCACATCCTCCTGCTTCTGCTCAGACCTCCATGCTGCCTCTGTGGAGACATGGCTGGGGCACACTGCTGTGTGGTCGTCACTCACTGGGGATCTGTAGCTGTGACAGAGCTGTGAAGCTGGTGCTGCAGTGGTGACAGCACAGCCCTGCAGGACACAGGCCACCATGGCCACCTGTAGCCCTTGTTATCCAGCTTCCCAGGGACACCAGCCAGCTGTGTGTCTTGGCAGGGGTGCCAGCCTGCTGCAGGCTGGCTGGGAAGAGGATCTGGGTATGCTGGGGTTGGGAGAGCTGTTGTGTCTTGTTCCCTGGGTGAAGAGCTTTGGGGTACTGGCAGTGAGTGCCCCACTCTCAGGGTTATCAAGCCTGTGCTCTGTGCCTGGTTTTTCTTCATCTCCAGCAGACGGAGCAATAACACAGTGATTTAACATTGTGATTATAACACAGTGATTTAACAACCTCTCACCATGAGAGGGCTTCCCTGGGCTTTCCTCCACTGGCACAGCCTGCATCATCACCAATCCGTGACATCCCACCATCAGGCACAATACCTCCGTCAGCTCCCCCTTCCTGCAGATGTCCATCCTCTTCCCCAAGGTGATGAGTGTGTCTCCCAGGTGACACAGATAATTTTAAGGCGTATCTGGGTTTCAGAGCCTGAAATGCTTGCTGGATTTTCTCTGTGGGTGAGCTGGACACCCCTGCTGTGGTTTGTACGCAATGGTATCCCACTATGACCGTGGGAGTGAGCTCAAATATCCAAGTCAAGCTTTTAGCAGCAAACTCTGTGGCCCCACAGACTGAACTGATGCTGTCAGGACAGCATCCCCCCTCCTAATTCCCTCCCAGATCCTCTTCTCAAATCCCATTCCCCTCCCAGCTGCAGCATGGGCTCTGCAAGGAAAGTCCCCCACAGGACAACGAGTCCCCTTTACTGGCAGCCCGGTTCCCAAAGGCCATGTGCTGCCAGCAATAGCTGCAGCTTTTCCTGGGAGCTCTGTGGATGTGATTAGCTGGAGCATTCCAGCCATGGGGACCACTCTCCTGGGGAACTTCTGCATCTCTGTGGGGTTATTTTGCTGCAGGCAGCCTGTTCCCAGCATCCAGCTGTCTCCAGTGCCCAATTCTCATCATCCAGTGCCTCTAAGGGTGGAGAGCACATTCATCCCTGTGGAGGGGTGTCCCTTTCACTGCAGTGTTTGGGGTGGTTCCGTGATCAGCCAGGCACTCTCCTTACTGTCTGCTTTCCTGGGGAGACATGCAGCACACTGAGTTTGCTGGGTCCTGGCTGCACACACTGGCTGCCCTCTGTCACTGCTGTGGGACACTTTGGGGACAGGAGGCCAAGCTTGCCTGATGGGACAGTGACCTGAGTCTGGGGTGGGATTTTAAACAATAGGAAGCTGTGTGTGTGCCCAGAAATGCCTGCAGAGAAGCCAGAAACCCTGTAAGCACACCAGACAGAGGCTAGCTGGACACAGCTGTTTAATGAATGTATCTCAGTATGGACAGGGAGTTGCAACCCACGCACCCACGGCTGCCTCCTCGCCATGGCTCTGGCCACATCTCGGACCTGGCATCCGAAATATCCCCATTGGCGCTCTGGCCACATCTCGGACCTGGCATCCAAAATATCCCCATTGGCCTGGCATGCCAGGGTGGTAGAGGAAGATGTCGTGGCACTGGTGCGCCTCCTGGTCTTGCAGTGGGGGAGACCCTGGAGAGGGGAACTGTGCCCTGGCTGGGGGAAGGGGGCTGACTGGGATGATGCCCACAGGGCATCAGGGATGGAGGTGAGGGAGTGACCAGGTTGCTGCAAGTGCACCCCTGGCCTGTGTACACCCTGGGGCCTCCTGGCTGAGCCATGGCACACCAGGCAGGGAGAGGCTGAGGGCACTGCGGGAAAGGGATTAGAGGGGCAGGAGCAGCTGCTAGGACTGCCACGGGACGTGGGCATCCCAGCCGCTGGCATGTCTGGGGCAAGGTTTCCAGGCTTCCTGCTCCTTCATCTGTGGGCTGAGTGCGTCTATCATGTGGGCTGCCAAGAGGCCCAGTGAATGCCTCATCCCTGCAGCTGACACCTGGGGGGGCTCTGGGCTCTGCCTCCTCCTCCCTACCACTAGCACTAATGCTCCCAGCGAGGCAAGGCTGCCCACTTGATGCGATGGGTAGAGAGCGAGACTGAACAGGGTTGGTGTGGGACTGGAATGGCAAGCAAATGAAGAGCATCCCTTGGAATCAGGGGTACAGGAGGGGATGAGGGATGCAGGGGAGTGCTTCTGGCAAGATCAGAGGCATAGGGGAGTCCCCCTACATCTGACCTTGACTTCTTATCCCTCTGATGCTTTCTGTTACCAGCTCCTTCATACACCATCGTTGTTGGCATTAAATAGTTGGTTGCCAGCAGGGAAGGGTTGAGCCATGCCAGGAAACCGTCTCTTCCAGCCATGAGCTGTGCATGCAAGAATGGACCTACTAGGCTCCAACCCCTGCTGGAGTAGGGCAGGGATGTGAAAGACCCCAGAGGGAGTCAGCCACATCCCCTGAGGATCCACCATGCTGATGAGCTGAGACACTGCTTGCAGCAGACCCATGGGTGCTGCCTGTGGCACGCAGAGGCTCAGCTGTGCTGCCGCATGACGCTGGAGGAGGACGCTGGGGACACACGGGTGCTCTGGGTTCTGCTGTCACCCTACAAGTACCCAGGGCAGGCCCTGCTCTGTCTGCAGGTCCCTGGGTGCTGTGGGGACAGGGATCATGGGGGCAGCATGTTCCCTGCCCCTTGTGCCCCATGGTGACCCCGGGCACAGGACCCTTGCCCACTGTGGTCCCTGCAGGGCGCAGGGAACAGTGGGGACACGCCCTGCCCCGCCCTGCTTCCCCCCACCAATCAGAGACCAGAGAGCCGCTCCTGCTCCCTCAGCCAATCAGAGCCCGGTGCCCATCCTTTTCACAGCCAATCCAAGGGGGAGGCGGGGCATAGGGCAGCATGGCCGCTTCCCCGCCAGCCAATCGGTGCCTGGCTGTGCCCGCAGGGGAGGGCGGGGCAGGTGACCATGGCGGGCGTGGCACCGCGCCCTCGAGGCGCGGCCGGGTCTAGGCGAGGGGCTGCAGGTGCAGGGCTGCGCTGTTGGGGCGCGCAGCCAGGATGTAGGCGACGTTCTCCCGCAGGAATCCCGGCCAGTCGATGCTCCTGCGGGCAGATGTGGGCTCATTGGACACCCTGGGAACATTGCTCCCCCAGGGTTTCCCCACCAAAATGGGGGTGTCCACCATCCCCCTAACCATCCCTGCCTCACCTGGTCTCCTCCTGCTTTGTGGCTGGCAGGATCTTCTCTGGGCTCTTGCCGTTCCTGCTGCTGGCGGGGCTGCCCTCTGATATGGGGCCCACATGGCTGATGCTGTGGCAGGAAGGAGGATGCTCTTCATCCCCGCTCCTTCCACCCCAAATGGTGGTGTTGGGGGAAAAGAGTGCACAGGGCTGAGGGGCCACGGAGGGGGAGGTGGCAGGAAGCAGGGGTAACCATTTGTGTGCTGAGCCCCTTTGGTAGGTGTTGGGACTGTGTTGGGAGTCCCGGCTGGGATATCACCCCAACACCAGGGTGGGCATCCCCTCACCTGACATTGCAGGACAGCATCTCCTTTTGGTGCTTGCGGAACCAGGTGTGCCGGGCCTGGCGGCACTCAGCCTCCCCGATGAGGCCGTCGTTGTCCTGGTCCAGGGCCAGGAAGGCTGTCCGTGCCCGCTCCCGCTCCTTGGGTGTCAGCAGCCGCAGAAGGGCATTCTAGGGAGTCAGAGAAGTGAAGGTGTAGCATGCATCCTGTGGGAACCTCCCTCCTTATATTCCCAAAGCTGTAGGGGTCTCCACCCTGAGTGCTATAGCCAGGAGTGCTGGCCATGGGGGTCAGCCCCAGGTGCCACAGCTAGGGGCGTCAGCTGTAGGAGCCAGCTTTGGGTGCCATGACCATGGGTGCTGTGGCTGTGGATGCTGGACCTAGGTGCCACTGCCACAGCTGCTGGCCATGGTAGCCAGCCCTGGGTGCTGTGACCATGTGTGACAGCTGTGGGAGCAAGCCCTGGATGCCACAACCATACCTGCGGCCGTATTTTCTGCAGCAGCTGGATGGACTCATGGGAGAGGAAGTCCTGCCACTCAATGTGCCCCTTCTTGTCAGGGTCCAGGGCGTTGAACTGCAGGGCTGCCTGCTCCTCCTGTGCCTCAGGCATGGTCCGCTCAAACTGCTGCTTGTGCACTTGGTGTTTGTAGTGCAGGAAGTCATCCAGGGTCAGGCAGCTCTCTGCAAGGGAGAGATTGGCTGTGCTGTGCCCAGGAAGGAGGGGGGACCCCCCTCCCCAGCTGCTTCCCACTGCCATCTGGGACCCGCCACATGGAGGGTACACACCTGGAATGATCTTGCAGTTCCTCAGGGTCTCCATCAGGCTGTACATCTCTTCCTCTGTCAGCAACAGATTGAGGTTGTCCTGGGGTAGGGGGCAGAGAGGAGCCATGAGGAAGAGACATGGGTGAGGGAGCACACCTCTGTATGGCAGCACTGGGATCCCTTGAAGGCGAGTGGGTGAGGACACCCAGAGAGATGTGCTGTGTCACCCAAGGGTGCTGCAGTGGGATGGCTCCACACCCCCAGGCTTTGGCCATCCCGGCTCTGCTACAGCATCTCATGTGCCCACAGTGTCACATCCTGCACCAAGGTCTGGGGGAGCTGGCTGCAGGGGTGGGGAGGTGGCAAAGGGCCACGGTCTCCTGTGTCTGGTGACCCCGACAGGCCAAGGTGGATGATGGGAACTGGAGAGCAGCATGTCCCCCATTGCCCCAGAGCAGGCTGTGAGGTGGGACCCTGCTCATGTCCATGTGGGGCACAGTTCCCTGGGGAGCACCCACCACCCAGCAGGCAGCCTGGTGTCACCAGTGCAGGCACTCACGCAGTAGTAGCAGCTCCAGCCCGTCTCGGTGTGCGCCGTCTCTGTCACCTCCACGGCGCTGTCCTTCTGCAGGTATCCCATGCGGCGCAGGCAGCCGTCGTGGTACACCCGGTGGCAGATGCGGCAGGGGAAGAGGCTCTCGGCTGTCCACACCTCGCAGATCTCACACATCTCGTCATTCAGGATCTGGGGAGGGACGGGCACATGCTCAGCAGAACAGTGTGGGCAGGGGCTTGGCTTCTCCATCTGGGCAGTGCTTTGCAGGTGGGGGTGGATGCTGGGGGGGGAAGATGGGAATGTGTGGGGCTGGCACAGGGAAGAGGTTGTTGTAATGGACGTGGCTGGTCAAGTTAGAGGCGGGTGGGTGTGTTTGTGGGGGTGAATGGTGGGTGGATGGGTCTGGCTATAGGGCTGGTAGGGCTGTGGAGTCATAGGTTCTCTGCAGATTGTTACATGTGGGTGGCTGGACTGCAGGGTTGTACATTGGCTGGTCTTTAGGGTTGTAAGTGTCGATGGATAGATAAGCTGTAAGGTTTTCCACACATTTCCATTTCCACTTCCAAAGAGATACTAACCTGGCTATATTATCTAGGTACCCTGTGTAATTTAGGCTGAGGGTGTGGTTGTACACTGGAACAGGCTCCCCAGGGCAGTGGTCAGCACCAAGCCTGGACAATACTCTCAGGCACATGGTGTGATTCGTGGGGTGTCCTGTGTATGGCTAGGAGTTGGACTTCAAATATCCTTGTGGATCCCTTCTGACTCAGGATATTCCATGCCTTTACGGTGCTATATAAGGGTGTAGGTGGGCTGGGGTGTAGGTTTGGGTGGATGGCTCTATGGGTAAGGTTGTGGGTGTGGATGGGTGGGTTGTAGGATTGAGGGCATTGGTGGATAAGCTGTTGGGTTGTAGATGGGCAGGGATGTAGGGGCTGCAGGTGTGGAGGGATGGCTTGAGTTGCAAGCTGGTTGACTGTAGGTGGACGAACATGTAGAACAAATTGTCCTCTCTTCCCCAGACCTAGAACTGCCTGTGCCCAGCAGTGACTTCTCCTTTTCAAGATATCCCAGGGTGCCTCCAGGGCACTTCTGAACAGTTGCACCCCCCTCCCAGCCTGGCACCTCCACCTGCCCAGCCTGGCTACTGGCACTCTACCCCACTGAGCCACCTCCTTTGCAAGACTGGCAGACCCTCAGATTCTTGTGCACCTCCAGCCCTGTCCCCATCCCTCCCACACTGTCTCTGTGGTTCCATCAGCTCACCTGCTCCCTCTGCTCCAGGCTGATGTCCGGGGGCTCGTCATCGTGGAGCTCCCTCTTGGGCCGGATGAAGGCTGGTGGCGTGAACCTGTTGGCCCGGTCGAACTCCTCTGGCTCCACGCCCCGGCCATCCCGCAGCCGCTCCCAGGCTGCCTTGCTGGCACTGCTCTCCTCCGGCTGGGAAGGTCCTGCCGACGCTTCCTCCTCTCCCTCTTGCACCTCCTGCTCCAGCGTCCCCTGGCGTGCAGTCCCCGCCTCTGCCCGACGCCGTGTCGATGGCTGCTCCCGCAGCCCATCCTTGAAGGCTGACACGGCCAAGCTGACCTTCTGCACCCTCTCCACCGTCTGCCTCCTGGACATCAGCACCCCCATGGCTCTGCGGTGGGAAGGAAGGTGCTATGTCCCTGACCTCCAAAAGGGTGTCCTGGTGGTTTTCCCCCAGCTGCATGAGGAGCAGCTCAGAGCAGAGGGAAGTGAGGTCTTTGTGACAAACTGACACTGGGATCATGGTGGTGGCTGTGGGGAGATGGATTCCTGGCCATGGAGGGTCTGACTGGGTGGGGGAGTGGGACAGAAGGCAGGGAGATGGACTGGGGGTGCCTCTCCACCTTTGCTCTTTAGACTCCAGCTTAACAAGATACACATCCAGGCCTTTTCCATGCCAGATCAGTAAAACCCAGAGGGACTAGGACCAGCTGTAACACTTCTCCTTGCGTGCATCTCCTTTCTGCCTTGAAGACAATCTCTGTGGCCAGTCAAGGGTGAAAAATGTCCTCCCTGCAGCTCTGCCCAGGACTAGGTCATGGCAGGTCTGGTGCTGATCCCTCACCTTCCTTAAATTCCTCTTCACTCAGCTGCCTCTTCTTGCACTCACATGTTTGTGTGCGCTGCTGTTGTGATCACTGGTCATCCTGCATCCTGCCAGGAGCCATGTGGGGAGACTGGGCCAGCTGTAGGAGGACTGTGAGGGTGCAAGAGGGAAGGGGAGCAATGTATAGGACAGGGGCACACGGGTCCCAAGAAGGATGTTTGGCTTCAGTGCCAGGGAAAGATCACCTTAGGATAAAGTGGGGAGGCCAACCGCAGCAGCAATAACAAGTTGGACTCTGTCTCACTGGGTGTGAGCTGAAGCTGGGGAGAAGCAGAATTTGGCCTCCACCATCGTGGGGCACAGCATCACCTCACATGGGTCCAAGGGCTTCCCTCGTGCCATGCTGGGGTTGCACTATGGAAGATGCTGCCCTGGGCAGTGGTGGAATCACCATCTCTGGAAGTGTTTAAAAACCATGTAGACATGGCACTTAGGAATGTGGTTTAGTGGTGGCCTTGGCAATGTTTGGTTAATGGTTTGAGTCGATGATCTTAGAGGTCTTTTCCAGCCTTAATTATTCTCTAATTCTATGCTGCAGCAAAGAGGCACTCCCAGCTGGTGCCCAGGGACCGGGAGGCAAAGCAGGGAGATTGGAGCAGCAATCTCCCGCCCGCCAGCCTCGGCAGGGAAATCCCCAGGTAGCGGGATAATTAGCAGCACGCGTGCACACCGCCGGGATCTCACTGCCTGCGGGAGGACTCGACACCACGGGCACTGCTGTGGCAGGGAGCCTGGTCAGGGTAATTACAGGTACCCCGCAGCAGCAGGGCCGAGCGGAGCGGAGCAGAGCATGCTGGCAGGCGGCAAACACCACTGCGTGCACACGCATGTGATTTCCCAGCCTCTCCCCACCACCGCGGGACCATCTGCCTGCAGATTCCCACGCGCTGAGCCGGGGATGCAACACGTGTGGGCCCCGTCCTGCGCGTGGGGGTCCCAGCAGCGGGCGCGTGTGTGGGCTGGGGTATTTGCACCTGTTGGCCGCAGTGCCTGGCTCGGAGCTGGTGCCTGGCCTTCTTCAGCTCCCGGGGCTTTGCAAAGTGGGAGCGGGGCAGAGCTGGAGGCACGTGTCCAAGCCACAGCAGCAGCATCTCTGCGGCTGTGCCAGTGGGAAGGAAAACACCTGGGTGTTTCTACCTCCTCGCCGTGCCACCACCCTCTGCCTGGCTGGCTCAGGATCACGTCTGCCGTGGTCAGGATCAGCTCTGCTGCTGGGCAGCATTGCAGCTCTGCCTGCGAGCGAGAGAGTCGGAGAAGTCACAGGGAAATCCCCCCAAGACCTGCCTTTGTAGGTCCCTGCACCACCGAGTGTTGACCAGATCCAGGCCTACTCCTGCCCAGGGTTTGGGTAGAAGTGGGGAGGAGAGGGTCCAGAGGGGCTAGGCTCACAGAGAAGAGTGAAAAGAGGTGTGTGGCTTACAGCACACCGGTCTCTCTGGTACCCACAGTGATGTTTCTCTTCCCAGCATGCTCACAGCTTTTCCCTATGGTGCTGCTGAGCTCTGAGTGCCCCATCCCCAGCCACCCTGCAGTGCAGTGGGGCAGCCTGGGCAATAGAAGGGTGGCTGGTGTGTGGACTTGCTGTATTCCCCCCCCAAATCTGGTTCTCCTGTGTGTTCATAGTCACCCACCTGCACTGCACTGCTGCTGCAAGATCCCAGCCCACCTCCCTGTTTCCTGTCCTCTTCCAAGCCTACCCCAAGTGCCTTCTGCCACTATCTAATGTGTGCATGGAGCCTGGAGAGTTTCACTTCTGTCACGACTTGTGTCTATTCTCAGCTCTGCTGGTCCCCCTGCCCCTGCTAGTGCTGCACAGCTGCACCCTGCCGCACATCCAGGGCTGAATGGCTTCACCCAGTCTCAGTCTCCAGACTCCACTGCCTTTCCACAGGCCCCATTGCTCCCCAGATACCCCAAACTTGCTCTGCACTGTCCTGACCCCTTTTTGCCTGTGCCCCATGCCCTGCCTGACCTGTCTTTGTGGGGTGGGACTTCACCCTCACATAGAACCTGGGATGACCTGGGGGCCTGTCAGACTTCAGGAGTCCCCCTTCTTCTGGAGGGGGAGGACTAGGGACAGTCTTGCCTCATAGCAGCCCAGAAACCTGAGCAGCCCCTGCGTCCCCACGTGTCCTTGGGGGAAGGTGTCTCCAGTGCTATTTGTGTCCACCCCTCAAGGCAAACAGAACCACCACCTGTGTCATCGTGACCTAAGAGGTGCGGGGGCCTTGACCTTGCTGCCAGGCTGCACTGTGGGGCTATTTTTAGGTCGCCCCCACAAAGGAGCTAAATCTGGGCATAGGCAGGAGCTGCCTGCAAACACCCGGCTCCACCGAGCCCTGCCAGCACCGGGGGCTGTCACAGTGGGCGGTGGGAAACTTCCCAGCCCCTTCCCTTCCCTTGCCCCCAGCCCTTTGCACCCCTGCCCTGATCCTTGGGCGGCATCCGTTCCCCTCACTCTTCTCTTTTGGATTTGCTCCTTACTGCTTCATTCCTGCAGCAAAACACTGAGCCAGAAAGCACTTCATCCTTTTAGTACACATGGACACATCTTTCCCAGCTTCATGCTCCTCTCTACATGGGGAAACTGAGGCATGGAAGCAAGGCTGGTGCAGCTGGAGTGAGAATTAAGCCTGTGTTAGGTGCTAATGGGGAGAGAGCTGGTGGCTAGCACGGAGGCACCCCGGGAGAAGGAAACAGGGCAGAGCATCCAGATGCAAACAGAGCCAGCGGTCCCTGCATGGCTGCAAAATCTCTCTCCCGTGGCAGAGCACACGTGGCCTGTGCTGGGGTTACGGGGCGCCAGGTTAGTGTGGGTGGTGGCGGTGGGTGACACACAGGTGGGCGTAGCGCGGTGCAGCTGGGGCGGCGGTGGCTGGGAGTGCAGGACAGATGTGTCGGGGAGCGGAGCAGGGGGGGTGTGTTTGTTAGGGCTGGGTGTGTTACAGGGTGGATGAGGTGCGAGGGGTGGATGTGTTTCGGGGTGAATGTGCCACGGCGTGGCTGGCAGCGCGGGGCGGGTGTTACGGCCCAGGGAGGGTGTTGCAGAGGCTGTGGGCATGGGTGGGTGGTGGCTTTGGGTGCAGGGATGTTGCAGCAGCTGTGGGAGTGGGGTGGTGTCTGTGGCAGCTAGGGGTGTGGGATGGGTGCTTCTTGGGGGCTGTGGGTGCAGAGTGGGCTGTTGTGGTGTGCAATGGTGGCCTGGGGAGATGGGGGTGTGGGGCCACAGCGTCTGTAGGACTGACTGTTACCTGACCCACACTGTGTCCTCGGTGAAAGGCCCTCCCAGCAAATGAAGGGTCAGCGGGTGCTTGGGCTGGTGCACCCTTGAGCAGGCACCCACTCTCAGGGGGATGCATCAGGGGTGTGCGTGGACCAGAACCCCATCATGTGCCAGGAGCTGGCTCCCCGATCAGGGGGGAAGGATGTGCCTGGTCCCCACAGGCTGCCAGGGGGCCAGGCCTCCTCCCTGCCCTCACCAGGCTGCTGAGTCTTTTGCCCTGCAGTGCTGTGCCTTACTTAGAGCAACATTAGGGAACCTGAGGGCAGAGGGGTGGGGTACCAACAGGGAGGAAACCCTGGGACCTCAGAGCCCATGGCAGCCTGGTCCCAGGTCTCGGTCCGAAGGGCACGAAGCAGGGCTGGGAGGAGCTGCCACAGCTCTACCATGGCTCTTGCACATCTCTGCACACCCTGCCAGTTGCCGCCTGCCTGGGGTGAGGGGGACCAGGCTGTGAAGGCAGCAGGCTCTGCTTAGGGGACATTGCATTCCACCTCCTTGAGCTGGCTGCAGATGGCCAAGGGGGTCTGGCAGCATCCTCTTGTCCCCTCTCCCGGACAGACAGCACATGCCAGAACTGTGGCACTGTTGGGACTGCTGCTGCGAGATGATCTATTTGCCATGGGGCAGAGAGGTCCGTGGCTGATGGTCCCTCCCACCCTCTGCAGGGCTGTGGGAGTCCAGTGGGGATGTCGGGTGTGGGGGGTGCTGTGTCCCAGTCCTGGGGACACCAAGCCAGTGGCTGTTCTCCCTGCCGGATCAGGTTGCCCATCCTGCCGCGCTATGACAGATTTTATAGGTGTGTCGCACTCTTTCATCTCCCAGAGGGGGATGAAAATGCCGTGACAGCAGAGTCCCTTCCTCTGCAGCAGACACAGCTCCTGCCCAGCTCTGCACTTCTCCTTCTCTTCTCCCTCCCCAGCCCCTCTCCCCAGCACCCACTTGAGGACCCCGATGCCTGGGCAGGACCCTCTCACCCCACCCTCATCCCCATTCCTAGGCATCCCATCCCAGGAGCTCTAGTCCCTTGCACCAGGATCCCGGGGGCAGTGGGGGAATCCACCGAAGGGCGACACAATGTATGGACAGCCCATGCTACGCACCCAGCAAAGCGCCTATAATGCAAAAAAACCCCTCCCCACTTACCAGGATCAGGGTTGGTCTGGGAACACGAGCCCTAGACAGCAGTCCACACGATGCCCATCGCCGCTGCTTCTGGCCACGAGCCCCTCTCTGCCCGCGGGTGCTCACCGCATGCCGTGCCCCGCGTGCAAATCCCTGTCAGGGGATGGAGCGGCGAGGGTGGTACCCGGGAAGCCAGAGCCCTGCACTTGCTGCCGGAGGATGCAGGAGGCAGCGAGATGCTGGGAGCGGATGCCTGTGTCTAGCGCGCACACACACACACACACACACACACACACACTCTCAGAGGAGGAAGCAGGGAGCTTGTGACTGGGGCTGAGCAGATGCAGCCTGGTTTGCTGTGCCTGTACCAATTGCTGCCCGAGCCGTGTTAAAAAGCTCTCTGAGAAACGAAGATTTTTTTTAACCGGGCTGACGTGTGCTGGAAGATACCAATAAAAGCTTTCCCTGCATCTCCTTTGGCCCCCTGGGTTGAACCGCCTTTCTCAGAAAAAACCTCAAGGATTACAGAGGTGGGACTGCATCCAAGGATGAGCAAAGGTCTCATCTGCCCCCGCTGTGGGGTCTTCCCCAGACCAGTGCCTCAGTCACAGGCTACCTGCACCTGCTTTAACCCAATGTCTGCTGGTCAGTGCTGCAGCCAGGCTGTCCTTCCCACACTATGGTGCAGCAGGGGCACGGTTGCTGCTGGCTACGTGCAGCCCTGTGTGCCCAGTTCAATGCAAAACCCGGGGTTTTTGTTCTTCTGGCCCCCAGGACTTGTTATATCACCTGGGGGCCACCACAGGGCTGCAGAAGGGCTGGGGGCTCAGAGGGCGTTGGAAGGAGGTGATGGGGCAGGAGAGAGGATGCTGGTGGGGAGAAAAAGGCACAGCTCTAATGCAGCACCTCTGAAGGCAGAGTATCCAGTCCACATGCATCCCCAGCTGCCCCATATCAGCTTGGTGGAGATGGTCACTCAGCCCCCTCACACCTTACTGGAAGGGGTGCCTCTGTTAAGGGGCTGAGCTTTCCCCTTCAGGAATAGACAGGTCTACATGGGGATGATTTAGGGTGAAACAGACTGTGAACCCTTCTAGGAGCAGCTTCCATCCAGGCTTGGGATACATGCTGAAGGGGGGAACAGAGGGGCCTGAGCAGTGGGGATGCTGCAGGGCTGCCCTCTCCTTGGCCAGGCTGGACACAGCAGGTGCTGTTCTGACTAGGAGCTTCCCCTTTTCATGTGGAAGCTCTGCTCAGTCCCACTGCACTATTCCTGTTCCCAGGATACTGCCTGGGGGGAGCCCTTCATCCCACCCTGGCATCCCAGCCCTGCCAGACCCTGTGCCCTCCACTGGGCAGGTCCTATCAGGCTCCAGGTCTGCCAGCCCCACAGAACAGTGGATGTGTGGACAGCAGTGAGCAGCTGTGGAGAGGGAGGGATGTCACCTTTCCCATACAGAGAGCATGGGGAGCATGGAGTGGGAGGTCTGGGATTAAGAACCATTTGATGACTGAAGCTTCCTGGCTTCTGGAAGATGGGAAGCACCGTCCCTGAGGTCTTCTACATCCCCAAAAAAAACTGTGGTGGATGCAGTATCCAATACCCCTGGAGTGCTCTGCATGCCCAGGAGCAGGTCACTGGGACAGGGCAGCCCTGAGGGGACCAGGTTCCACAAGCTTGTGCCACATGCTGGTGCCAGAATGGTTCTTGACCCTTGGCTGCTATTCCACACCCTATGCCAGCCCTCTATAGTCTTAAGGGCACTGACACTGATCCCACAATACCCATATCTTCATTACAGACCCTTCCCATGGCTCACCTGGGAGTAATTTGAGATCCTCTGCAGCTCATGTCACCTGCAAACAGATCCAGAGGCTGGGAAAAGCAGCATCTGGGTGCTGTGCTGCGATCTGAGCCAATCCATGGCTGTCTTTCCCATGGCTGGGGATGCACAGAGCCAGGCTGGAGACAGGATTTATCTGTTTTCTGCTTATGGCTGTCAGTTCCTGTCTTGCTTCTCTCCATAAGCTGCAGGAGCTTTAATGCAGCCTCTGGGTGCCCTGCCCCGGCCCAAAGTCCCTCTCTGTGCTCCATCCTTCCTCAGGAATGCTTTCCTTTAGGGTGAATCACATTTTGCATTATTTGGCCTGGGGAGCATGGTGGAAAGGTGTTGAGATGGCCATGGGGTGGAGAAAGTGAATGCCAAGGAAGGCATCCATTGGAAGGGAGGCCAGTGGGAAACATCTTCACAGACGAACCTTGGCCCCAGAGGACAGGAGAGGAGTGTGCGGGCAGGCTGTAAAAGCTTTTAGTGCCTCTGTGGGGAGGGCAGTCCCGGGGCCGAGTGCAGTGGTTCCTGGAAAAGCAGAGGCAAGGAGGAGCTCCAGCCCCGCTCCTGCTCTAGCTGCCAAAGGGCTTGGGGATCCTGCTGCAGGCAGGTGCGCTGTCCCCCAAAATGAGAGCTACAGCCCAGATCCGCTTCTGCAAGGACATCCTGTGCCAGATTAAGGATCGTCTCGCACCCTTTGGGGAGGAGGAGGACACAGTCCCCTGTCCTCTCCGAAAAGCCACGGCGTGGTTGGCTGCTCGCTGGAGCGGCACAACCGGCAACAGGCTGGGGAAGCTCCTGACAGGGAGCCGGCAGCGCCGGTCGGCTGGAGGAGGGCTGCAGGGGCGGAGGTGAGAGCTGAGCTGCAGCGGGAATGTGCATTTTCGTCAGCTCCTCTCCCCGCTCCAAAATCTCGCATGACGCCCGCGTGTAGGTCACTGGCTGCTGCGGCGTGTGGGCTCACCATCTGCGGCTGCTTCTGCAGCGCGCCGGCCGGCAGCGCCGCCCCGCCTGCCCGGCCCCCGGCCCGCAGCTGCCACCACCCTCGGGGACACGGCTCGGGGGGTCTGCCCTGGCATGGGGAGGGAGGGAGGGGGTCCCGAAGTTTTGGCAGGAATGGCGGCCTCGGCGCGCCTGCGCGAGCCGGGGTTCCTGCCAGTCAGCGGGGGGTGATGGAGAAGAGAACTTGTCAAAATAGCGAGATATCTTTTTTCAGGAGATTGCAAGTTTGGCTGATGGAGATAATAGTGTTGATGCGCTGCAGGGAGGGTTGGGAGAGGCATCGACTCCCCTCATGGCAGCTGTTTGAGGAGGGAAGGATGATACCAAAGTCAGCATGAAATTGGATAAAAACTGGCTGCCTGAAGGGCTGCCGTGTCAGACTGCAGGCAGAGAATGGCACAGCATCGCCCATCACCTGGAATAAACGGTGCAAGAGCAAACCTGTGAGCAAGGCAGACCATGCCTGGCTCCCTGCACAGCCCATACCCCCCATATGTGTGGGGTCCATGCAGGGAAAGGAGCTCAGGATCTTACCCATGGAGCTGGTCCCAGTTGCAGACATGATCCTGCTCTCCACTGGCAACCAAACAGGAAACCTCCTGGTGTGGCTGCAGACAGCACCTCTCAGGGCCACCTGCTGATGTCTGTCCTTCATGTCCACTGACAGTTTTCCATCCCTGCCCCAGGACATTCACACAGGCTCATTGATGGCCATCCATCACAATCCTGGTCATCAGTCAGGGGCTGTGCAGGATGCTGATGGCCATCCATAATTTTCCCTCATCAAGGCCAGATCATGAACACTGCCTTTCACTGCCTACATTGATGTGGCTGTCCTCGGGTGGTGCCGCACCCTGACAGCTCAGCCATCAATCCCCACAGCCTCCAGCTCCCTGCAGCTCAAACCCGAGGGTGGAGGGGAGCTGTAGCCCTGTGCCACCTACCCCAAAGGTTTAAAACTGCTTCCCATGGGGTGCTTGATCCTGGAGAATCCTAGGCTGCTCTGACACGTTCCCTCTCCCAGTCCTGTCCCCACCAATGTCCCCCCTTGCCAGGTGTGTGTGTGAGAGGCTGCAGTGCCATTGCCACTGCAAATTGGTGATGGGGTGGTGACTGCTCCATGGCTCCTGCTCCCTGCATTTATCCTGCTGTGTTTTTTGGAATGGTGATGGGGACAGGAATCATCCTTGCTTTTCCCCTCCCTCAGTAACCAGAGTGCCCTAAGCAGGACCTGCCAGATGGTGCCCAACATGGGTGCAGCCCCTCCTTTGGCCCCCATCAGCAGCCACACATTAGCAAACCCAAAGTAGGTTAAGACACCACGGATGCTGGCTGTGTGCCTCATGGCTGTGGCACCGAGCTTTTGTGCTCCAAGCTTTCCCCTCCCATCCCAGAGTGCAGAGCTCTTGCTGGACATCATGACTGAGCAGCCCTGTTTACAAGGCAGGGTGCAAGGGCTGGTGTTGCCGCGCCTCCCCCCAATTCCCCCAACAGCTTTTGTGGTACTCAAAAATCCCCCAACACAAAAGCCTGGGGCAGAACCTGTCTATTGTCAGTCACACAGGAACGGGGAGTTTGCAGTCGAGGTCTGTCTGGATTCACAGCAGAATTCCAGCTGTGGCATGGCCAGGCACCACTTTGTGTGGATAGGAGGAACCCCTCCTTTGTCCAGCCACAGATTTGGTCTGAGGTCCCATTCCAGACTGATCCTACAACCTCTCCTGGAGCACGAGCACATTGTGCTTCCCAGGGTGTTCTTAGCTCCTTCCAGGGCCCTGACCCAGTACAGAGTTGAGTGCTGCTTCCTTCTCATCCTCATCTGTGTCTGCTGCCATTCCGTCCTCACTGCCACATCTCCACATCTGCTGGGCTGAGCCATTGCAGCCCCAGATCTGCTGGATCTGAGCAGGCAATGCATCCTACCAGTTTCTCCAGCTGCTGGAAGAGAAGATCCAGCCTAGATCCAGCCCATCTATCCTTTCACTTGTCCGCTTCCAGAGCTGCATGCTACTGCTCTTTCCATGCTGTATTCCTGCAGTCACAGTTTGGCTGTTCCCTTATCCTACAGGACAGGGCTCTGAGGAACCTTGGAAAGAGTGTGAGGTGCTCAGTACCCTGTTCTCTTGCATAGTCATTTGCCCACATTGCTCCTCCATAAGTTGCCTTCATTGCCACAGTAAGGGAGAAAAGCTGATGGAGACAACTGTTCAGACCTGGGGAGGGAGTAGAGAGAAAGGATGTGGTCTGACAGTGTCTGAGTGCTAAAATGCTCCATGAAGAACTGTGGGGGAAGGTTCAGGGGTGAGGGAAGCAGGGACACGAAGGAGGAGGGAGGAAGGCAGCAGCCCATCTTGCCCAGAGGACGCAGTCCAGGACTTGGATCTGCAGGGAGGTGTTCCCCAAGCTTGTGCTTATCCTGGGATGCCCTTCTTTGGAGTGGCAGGTCCCTGCAGAGCAGCCAGGGCAGGGAGTCATGGGTCTTTCGATTCTGTTCCTGCAGCTGGAGGCTCGCCAAGCATGGCCCTGATGAGATGAGGGTGCTCCTGCTGGACAGATAATAGCTGAGCGATTTAGAGCTCTCTAATCAAGGAGTACTCTTGCAGGCATCAACTAAATGACCCTCTTCACAGGACCACTCCAGCCAGCTCCCAGACAGTGAGCATCCCTCACAGCTTATCCCCTCTGCTCCAGCTGTCAGCCCCAGAAAATTTGAGTCTGACCCCACAACTCTCCAGGGATCCTCCTTCCTAAGCAGAGACATGGGTGTAGTCAAATAGTGGAGACTGGTGAAGGGACTTGACCCCAGGACACTGATGGGCCCTGGAGAGCGGGATGGCCCCCGGGAATGGGGAGAAGGATCAAGGCTGTGTTGGTGAGGGGAGTGCTGGGTTTGGACTGTGGATGGGTGCAGGGTGTGGGTTTGTAACCCCACAGCACCTTGCAGGACATGCACTCAGCCCCACAGGAATGCCAGCCCTTCCTGCTGCCCAGCCGCCAGCCTGGCTGTCACCCTGCAGCGTCAGCCATCCCCACATCCTCCATCTCTGCCTCAGGCCGGTGGAGCATCCTCACAGAGGAGCTTTTCAAGTGGAACGGAAACGCCTAATGAAGGCCGACTTCATTAACCAGGGCTGTCACTGGGATGATTGCTGCCTTCCTGAGCNGGAGAGGAGAGGAGAGGAGAGGAGAGGAGAGTCAATCCAAATACCTCTGCCCTGCTGCCAAGGGCACCATGACATGTTTAGGGAGCTGGGGACAAGCAGGCAGCCCTCGGCTGGAGACAGAGCCCATGTGGCTCCAGAGGAGAGTGGCTCTCCCTCTTTTCCCTCTCCTATCACACAGCTCCTTTCCTATCTTCTCCTCTTAGCTGAGAGCTGTGAGTGCTGGATCTGGCCATTGAATCCCCCTGGGGCACAGCTGCGTCCTGTTCTAACACACAGATGGGACCTGGTGTGACCTGCAGTGATCCCGGACTTCTGGATGCTGCAATCTGGACAGGGACATGGTGCTTGCAAGTGGTCCAGCAGGCTCCACACTGCTTTTGGCATCTCTATCAGCCCTGTTCTCATACTGCCACATGCTACAGACTGGCTTCCTGAAAAAGCTCCCTCTCCAAGCCCGGAAAACCTTTACCCATGTGAGGGGCTGTGCACGCTCCCTGTCTTCCCTCTTGGGAACCTCCAAGCACCCCTGATGGGGTAATTTGGAACAGCCCCGCAGAGCATCAGGGCCCCAGCACGCCACTGCCTCTCCTCTTAATCAGCTAATTGTGTGTTTGGGGTTTCAGGCAAGGGCCCCAGCCTGGTGTTGCCATACCAACCACATCAGCTTCACTTTCAAACATTTACCAAGCAGGCTTGAAATGTGGAGGGGGGAGTGGGGGGTGTGAATTAAAAGAGAAGAGGAAGCCAAACAGAGGGTTGAAGGGAGGGGAGAGAGTAAAAGGGCTGTGCCTGTGCCTTTTTCACTACCCCACGCTGAGTCCTGCAGGGCAGAAAGCTCTGATTAAAACAGCTCTTGCTGGGACTTGGAGGCTTTTTGGGGAACAAAATAATGCCCCTGCCTGCTGGAGGCTGTCTGGGGCACTACTGGGGATGGCATCATATCGATTCCTTCATCAAGGTGAGGGGAGGGCTGTGAGATGAGGGTGCCAAGGACCCTGAGTAGGATGGGGGATGAGCTGTGGGTGCTGGTTCTGGGGACTTATCACCCCCAAAGTTGGCTGGGCTGGTGGTGCAGGCAGCTGGTGGGATGGCTCGGTGGAGGAGGTTAAAAAAGGTGGCTTGTGTTGTGATGGGGGGCAGATCTTACAGCTCAGAGGGTCTGCCCCCTCTTTGTCCCCAGCCTGCTGTCATGCCAGGGTAAAGAGCAGGACCCTCACTCCCAGGAGCACTTGCTCCAGCAGGCATGTGCCTGCCCTGCTTTCTGGAGCTGGGTTGGTTGTCTACCCTGCTTTCTGGCTGTGACTCTGTCTCTCCTCTCTTCTTCCAAACCCACATCTTTGCCCTGCTTGACCTATCTGTGAGCTGGATCAGCCCTTTCAGCTTCTCCAGCCCCACAAAGCAGGCTCTGGGCTGCTTTTTCATGCCAGCAGTGACATGGCATGAGCCCTTCTTTGCCTGCCAGCCCTGCTGCAGTGTCTCAGCAGTGGCCTGCATGATGCAGACAAGGGAATTGCCTCAGGAGGGGAAATGGAGGCGGATGTGTATTCCTTCTCCAGTTCATCCAGCTTCCTCTGAAAACCCATTTAACAGATCAAAATTTTATACTCTGAGCCATGCTAGAGCCCAGAGCAGAGCAAATTTTAGTTACTTGCAGATTTTGGGCAAAGGAGAGGCATGGCATGAAGAGGAGACATCGGCTGCTGCAGGTACACAGGGGAGATGGTAAGGAGGCAGGGCAGGTCAGAGAAAGGATGACATACAAGGAAATCAAGATTTTGAGTGTGACATGTGGCCCTTTTGGCATGCTGTTCCTTAGGATGGGCCTTGCTCTGGCATCTGATTGCCTCTGTCCTGTTCCTCTCTCCCCCAGCATCCCCTGGCTGGACTCTTGACAGCCACCTGAGTGCCATGTGAGCCTGGTGGCACAGGGCCATGGCGCTGGCTGTGGAACAGAGGCAGACAGTCCCTTTTCCTTTCTCATTGCTAAGGCTTCAACATGTAGGACTGCTTCCCTTGAAGCCCCTGTGTTCCTCCTCCTCTGTGCTGAGCAAGTCACTCCATCCCTTCACGCTGGCAATGTGGCTCAGCTGTGAATCACTTTGGGCAAGGCTGCTACTCAGGAGTTTCTTGGTCTCTGGAGACCATGCACCCTGCTCCCTCCTGGCCACGCACCTCCTCCCTGCCATGCTTTGCTCCTCAGAGGCCCCAGGTCTCCGGAGACCTGTGGAGGGAGGGAGCTGGAAGAAGTCTGTTTCTCTCGAATGAGTTCTGTCCTTCCTCTGCCAGGCATCTATGCAATCTTCACATGCCCCAACAGCCAGCACAGCCAGAAACTGTCTCCTCATGTTGGTCACAAGAGTTTCAGGGACCTGTGCCATGCCCAGTGGCCTGGGGGACCCTGCCCGTGGCCTGTGGATCTCCTGCAAGTTCCCTGTCCCACCTTTTTATTATGATGACAAGAGCAGCTGAATTGGACATGGGCTGTGGGATGGCTCCTGTGAGCCTCAGGCTGGAGCAGATGCAGAGGTCAGCAGCAGGAGTGTAGCCCAGGCTTTGCAGGGCAAGCTCTGGGATTGCCTGCACTGCCTCGGGCTTTGCAAGCAGCCTGAGACAGCTCGGCCATCACAGTTAGCTTATCAGCCTTGCTGAGCACCTCTGAGTGGCCCAAATGGCTTTCTGCTGACAGAGTGCAGCCCTGGAAGCTCTCATCTGCTGGAGATGCTGTGTGGGCAGACCCCCTGCCTCCTCCCGTGCACCCTCAGGGGCTGGTGCGCTCAATGCTGGGTTCTGGGGCTCACCCAGACCTGGCCACAGTGCAAATCTGGACATCAATAGGGCAGAAAGACAAATCCTCCCTCTCAGGGCTGTGTGGGTACCTGCTGGCTCCAGGGATGGAGCAGGCTGGGAGGGTGCAGTGGGATGCCCTGTGCCATGGGTTGTGCTTGCTGGCCAGGATACCCTGGTGTATCCCTCCTAAATCCTGCACCCTGCCTCTGGCTTCCCCACTATGGACCAAACACCAGTCAGGAGCTGGGACAAGGACTTCCCTGGTCACAGTTGTGCCACAGCCACCAGGACAGGCTGCAGCCTCCTGGCTGCTGCCTGCTTTGTCACAGACCTCATGCTTTGTTCTCCCTCCTCACCATGTGTCCTTTTGACAGGGAAAAGCCTCCAGGCCGTTATTCTTGGGCTGTTCTCCCCTGCAGATTCAGAAGGAGATGGTCAGCGTGACCGCTGTGCAGGTGGCAGGGAGAAGGAATGTGGTGTCCCACGACCCTGCATCCCACCCCAGGAAGCTCATATGTAGCACATATGGGCCTCTCAGTGCTGGACATGAGGCTCTTTTCTGGGCAGCTCTGCCTCTGAGTTTTACATCTGCTTGCAACATTTCCAATGGTTTGATTTACTGTAATTCCTCTGGAAAGCAACTTTTGTGATTGCTAGCCTGGAGATCTCAAGCTGGACTTAAACAACAGGATCCTAAAGAGGCCATGAATAATTGAGCCTAATAAATATTAATAACTGTGGCAGGGCATGTAATTGCAAGGAGTGTTCTGGAAACACAGCTCTGCAGGCAAATGTGCACTCTCGGCAGGCCAGGGCAGAGCCCAGTTAACTCTGATGCTGCCAGACCATGCAAAGCTGTACCTGGCCACCAGCCCAGACCCTCCTCTTTGGTATTTGGTGGCCAGGGCCAGGGGATGTTGGCCACTGTGTGAGTTTTCAGCTGTCTGTGTTTAGCAGAGGGTCTCTCCCCCATAACCTGATCTCCTGTTGAACACGAGCAGACTTGCAGCATCCACTGCATCATTTGGCAGGGATGTTGTCTGATTCTGAGCTATCCACATCCCTCAGGGATCCACCCTGACCTGGGACACTCCAGAAAGTCCTGTCCACACTGACCTACAGGCCATAAGAGGAATGCCCCAAACTGAAGTCAGGCTCTTTGGCCACAAATACCGGATCATCTGTCTGTGGCCAGATTTCAAACAGGACTGTCCCATGCATCGCAAAAAATGGATGCACTGCAAAATCTGGCTCCCAAGTCCAAGTGATATCAAGAAGGCACAGTTTAAGTTTTGTATGACCTAACAAGTCCTTCAAAGTTGGGATGAGTGAAGACAAGACCGAAGGAAGGGATATGCATGGATTTTCTATTTCTGACAGGACAGTGATGGGGAGTGCATGTGGCCACCTCTCCTGACTGAGGGATGCCTTGCAGGGAAAGACTGAACTTGTCACTTGAACCTTTGCTGAGCCATTGATCAGAGCTTGAGCAGATACAGGATCCTGCCCAAAGTAGCTGATCTTTTTGGATGAAATGTAATAACAAAGCTAAAGACAAAACCTAGCCGTACTCTTCCTGGGGTGCTCTAGTCCCTCGCCAAATCCTATGCCTGAAGCAATGCTCATCCTTGTGGCTTTGCCAATGCCCAATCAAACCCAGCATTTCCCAGTCTTTTCTCTGCTTTTCAAGGCAGATGAGGGAAAGGAGTCAAGAAGGAGTCACAAGTGCTTACATGGCTCAGTCTGCAGCAGTGCTATGGGTGGGTTTGAAACGTGTGCATGAAGGCTTTGCCAGAGCTTTCTGGGTGTTGTGATTCAGAGTGGGGGCCTTGTGGTCCTGCCCCTTTGCAAAAAACACTGGTATTGCTACCTGGTGTTGGGGGAGTGATGAAGGCTTCTGTATGGCATACAGAGGAATGGAACAGAAAAACTGCTGAGCTTAGGGCAAGAGCTGGGGGTAATTTGAGTAGGATGTTGTCCACAAGTTTCTGCTTGAAAATTGTAGTGCTTGGGCAGCTGAAGGCCTGTGAATGCTTGGCAAGGGTATTGTATCCTCTGCAGGAGCTTCTCCCACACTGAACAAGTACTTCTTTTCCCCAAGCTGCCTGGCTGTTGAGACTGCATCTTGCAAATGCGGTTTCAGACAATAACAGCTTGCAATTATGCAGTGCTTTCAAAACCAAGATATCCTGAATTTCGTTAACGTCTTTGTATAAAACTAGCTGAGGCTGCTTTTGGGATGCAAAGCTCCAGCCTGTGCGGAAACGTCGCAGCTGGATCACCCAAATCTTTATTCTGTTCTGGAGATGCATCATCCTGAAGGAGATTTAGGGTGTTGCTGTCTGCCTGGGACATACTGCCTGGGCTCAGCCAGAGCAGAGGGTGCACAGAGACATCCCGTGGTCTCTGACCCCCACTTTTCTGTGATTTCTGCTGCAATGTGGGTTCAGGAGGAGGGCTGATGGGTGGGGATTATCCATGCAGGAGTCAAAGGAGAGCTCTGTGCTCTCTGGGGGAGAGAGAGATGTCCTTGGTGAGGATCAGTACAGGAAGTGGGAGTTGCTGTAAGACGACTGTGGGGCAGCATCTCAGAAACCATTTCTCAGTGTGCAAAGGGCAAGCAAAGATTTCCCAAGGGAAAGCTGTGCTGGATTCCAAGGGTCACCACCAACAGCTCGAAGGCTGGTGGGTGGTCAGTAATGACTGAAGCACCTGGAGGGTGACACAGGGCTTTCCATCAGCCACGGGGGTACCCACAGGGGATGAACCTTCAGCCAACCTCAGGTGCCACTAGACAAGGCAGGCTGACATCTGACACAGCCTCATTGTGAAGGGATTAGATAAATGTGGACACCAAGACACTGAAATTAATCAAGGGGGATGCAAAGTGCAGCCCTGAGGTGCAGTGAGCCCAGGCAGGGAGCAGAGCAGGGAGAGGCAGCGGTGGTGGGAAGGACCTGTGTGTTATCGTGGACACTGGGCTGAATGAGAGCCAAGAGAGCACTCTTGTCGTGGAAGAGGGAAACCACATCCTGGACTACATTAGGAGGAGAGTGTCCAGCAGACTGAGGGAAGTTATTATCCTCGCTCCTTGGCCCTGGGGGGGATGCACAGATGTCAGAAGCTATTCTTGAATTGCTGCTAACAGCGGCTCTCCCCCAGCTTCCTCTGTTGATACCGGGAGGTGAAAATACAGACGATGATACAGGGGTTACTGCAGGAGCAATAAAGGAGCTGTAGTGTTATCCCAAGACACTTGGAGCACCCACTTGGGAAATATATAGTCTTTCCTAAGTCCCATATAGTTCAAATGACACATTTGGGGAAACAAGGATCTTTACACTAGGATATTAACTTGTCTTTTGGATAAAAAATTAATGAAAAATTTGGCTCTGAAGAATCTGGAGGTTTTATCTGTGATAACAGATACCCCAAACACAGGAATACTGAAATGCTTCCTGTTGCTCTGAGTCGCTGTGCAGTCACTCTCCGACTGAAAGACAGTAATACTTCATCTGCTGTACTACATTCAGGATCGAAATCTGCTTCAGCTGTAGTTGAAAGTGTGAAAAAGTGAGTGGTCAGCAGCTTGGCTGACCATTGCTATGTGCAGCTGACAGTGCTGGAGCTCTTTGAGGAAGCAGGCAGCAGATTCCTCTTTGAGGAATCAGTACTTGCCAGGGGCTGACTGCCCCAGAGTGTGTTGCACAGGGAGTGCTCACTTCAGTGATTTCTCAGTCCTTTTTACTTTCCGACTGTGTTGAAAATTCAGTGTTTCAGATGAGACCCATCTGTCATGGATCGACACATTTGCCCCACAGGGTTAACTTAATACCCTGTGGTCGAGAGGAACCTGAATAATTTTGGGGGTTATCACAGGTATCTCTGCACTGGGTGTTGTGTTTTGTGGGAGTGGTCTCACTGCTGGATGAAGCCATCACCACGCTGTCAACACTTCAGAGGGATGCAGCATCACGTGGCAAGGCTGGCAAGGAGGCACACACTAGAGAGACAGTGATGTGGGTGGGTTGGTGACAATGGCTGGGGCAGACTTTCAAGCCAGTGGCATGGGCAGGCTTGTGACAAGTGGCTCTGGAGGTGGCAAGCCTCCTTCAACAGGAAATCGAGGGCAGTAGTGGATGCCCTGGGACAGCTTTGCCCCAAGCTCCTGCCTTCATGGGTGATTGCAGAGCATCAATCCCCAAATCCGCTCCACTTTTCAAAGCTTTTAAGCTCCCCGGGCTTTACTATGCTCAAAGGCAGCTGCATGAAAGAATATTTTCCCTTTGTAAACAGATGCAACGACCTGCTTAGCATCGATCCTCTGAGGCAGGGCTTCAAATTCAATTTGTTTCCATCATATCTGTGAATAGTTTGGTAAATTGATTTTTGAGAATAAAAATGTATTGACAGTGATTATAGCTGATAAATATAATTTTAAATATAAGATGAGGCTTATGATCATTGAATTGTTCACCTGAGGGATGCAAAGCTTGCACAGTAAACAGTATTTTTCTAAGACATCACTTAAAGCTCTGACCTTTATTTTTCATGAGATGACTCCAATTTCCATCTCTTTTTCAAGGGAGGAAGCCCTGAAAAAGTCATGGAGTGCAGCTGATGATCCCTAAACCTGCAATTTATGCGACTGTTGTAATCTCCACACAACTGTAACTGATGAATATGCATCACATCATCTCTATGCGTGGCAGAAAGTAACCTACTTCTGTCCCCTAACAAGCTGTGGTAGGGCTGGCTGCATATTCCTGAGACTCTGTGCCCTCAGTGGGGCTGTGGAATTTCAGGGAGGGTGGGGATGCCACGGGAAAAACCTGAGGCCAGACCTGGTCTGCAGGTTAAGACCATATCTGTCCATCTGTTCCATGGGTGTCAGTGTGCTGATCTGCTCCTGCCTCCTCTTAAGTCCCACTTAAGGCGGGGTTTAGGGCACAGTGAGGCAGCAACTTTCTGAGGGTGGCTGGGAGGATGGTGTCCACCCCAGAGGCGGCCCTAAATTGACATCTTGAAGCCAAAGCCACAGAAATGTGATAGACACAGAAGAATGGCCAAGTGACACTCTAATGAGTGTTAATGGGAGGCAGGAATTGAATCCTGCCGGCTCATTAGCAAGGGAAGAGGTGCCATCTGCTGTGGCTGGCAGGTTCCCTGCCACAGTTTGTGGAGGGGAGGCTACTGCTTCTGGGGGTTGTGGGGAGGCAAGACCCCTGCCTGGGAGGGCCCGTGCTGCTTTGTGTGTGACAGCCAGGAGCCTGTGATGGGAATATTGTGTGTGAGAGCTTCCTTTACCCAGATGGGATCTGCCTTGGCACTAGGAAGAGTCCCTGTGCACTCTGGTTTTGTCCATGGGCCCCCAGCCCTTTCCAGCCTGGCCAATAGGGCATCAGGACCGGTAGGAGAACTGGCAAGAAGATGAGCTTTGATCCTGCCAAAGAAGGCTGCTGGCCTTTCTGTGAGTGCCCATGACCTGGACTTTTCCCTCCCAGCCTGCTGGCAGTGACACAAGGATGCTGGCTGGGCTCTGCAGGCAAAGCCAGCTGTCTGCAGGTCCTGACTGCTCCCAAGCCCTTCAGGACTGAGAGATTTGGGGCTGCCAGCCAGGGAGTGGAGCTTGACGAGCTGTGACTATCGCTGGGGAGCATTGTGTGTGAGATACTTCTCCTGGATGGAGGAGAAGTTGCCTAGGGTCTCCTGGTTTGTCTCTGGTCCTCCCAGCCCCTCTCAAAGCAGAACCTGCAGCAGGACGAGCTTTGATCCTTCCCAAGGATTGTGACCATCAGACCAATCTCACCACACCATGCTCATGCACAGCTGAGGACAGGAGCCAGCCTCACGCTGCCATGCCTATGGTCCTCTCAAATCTGGAGCTGAGCCAGGAGACAAGCAGCAAGCACAGAGCAGGAAAAAGGCTGGAGATGAAGCTGTGAACCTTTCTGGAGCAGTGCAGTGGTTCATGGAGAGGTTCCACTGGCTGCTGCCCAAATTCCTGCAGGTGGTGACTGGCCCCTGTGTCCGAAGTGCCTGGCTAAGCCAGAGCAGGTCACACGTCAGCATCCGTGTGAGGCTGACTCATGCCCTGCTCTGCATCCCTTGCCCACCCTGTGCCTGGTGACTGTCATGGCAGTGCTTTCTCTGGCTGCAGTGGGGCTGCTGCCTCAGCCTGGACACTGGGCACCTCTGCCCTTACTGCTCCAAAATTTGTCCTGCTCCTTCCCCCAGCCTGGCCACTCCTGTGGAGCGCAGCTGAGCCTTACTCCCCTGAGAGCCTGAGCAGCATAGGCCTGACCCAGGGAGAGAAGCCCCTGCAGAGCTGGGGTCTGCCTGCTCTCTGGGATCTCTGCGTGGCTGCACAGCCCCTTGGGCCTGGACAGCGTAGGAGGCACTGGACTGGAGAGACTGGAACTGTGGTTGTGGGTCATGTGCTGGTGCATGGATTAGTTGGTGTGCTCAGCAAAAAATGGGGAGCACCTGCCAGAAAGGAGCTGGTTGGCATGGGCAGATGCAAATGGGAAGTTGAGAGGTATAAAACTGTGAATGCTTCTGGGAAATATGCATGGCTGACCACAGCAATGATGATGATAAGGAGGTACTACAAAAACACATCCTCATCTTTTAAATCTATTTCCCAAAAGAAAGAAAATGCTGTTATGCAAGAAAGGAAAGCAATGTCTGTATTCAGTGTTTGGGAAGAAGTAAGGAAGACTGTGAAATATTTTCCAGTTTATCAGGAACTGTAGGGGATGCTAGAAGACACACACCAAGGGCAAATATTTCAAAAGTAGCTGCCTGCATAAATTGTACCCAAGAGCCTTATAAAATGGGCTGAGGGATGTTAGCTGCAATAGTCTTTATTTGTTTTACAACTGGAATTTCCCTGGTGCTCCCAGGAGGTGCTGGGGCTGACAGGCCTCTGCTGGGTGTCTCTCTGCTCAGGCATCCATGTTCCCCGAAGCACAGGACATCCTTCATGTGAGTCAGGCCCACAGAGATGGCACTGCTCGTACTACAAGCATCTTGAAAGAAGTCTGGCTGCTTCCTCTTTCTGGGAAAAGCACAAGCAGAGTAAAGCAAAGGCAATGCAATTCCCACATGAGGTTTTAAAGGGTAATGGGGACACATCCCATGGGAAGGGACCCCCTTTGTCTAGCTCTCCACTTCTGCCTCCTCCATCCTTGTGATGAGAAGCTTGTGGAGAGGGATCACTACTGCCTTGACATGGGGACACCCTGTGTCTTGCTGCTGGGAGACAGCACCTCTTTTTGGTGTGCATGGATTTTAATGGGGCTTCTCTTTTTTGTAGCCCTTTGGAGGTTTGACCATGAGTCTGCAGAATCGTTCCCTATAAAGAAAACATCCTAATGGTGCTTAGTTGCTGCTTCTTGCCAACCTGCCTCACAAAACAGGTCTCCAGAATAACTTCCAACTTATTTTCTCAATTCCACAGCTTTTTTACAACCATTTCTGGTCATTTCCTGTGCTACAAAAGGTACTCCAGGTACTCTAGAAAATACAGTGGAGGTGGGAGTCCCTGTCAGAGTTTGGAGACATCAGGTTGTCCTGAGCTGGGGAGAAACAGAAGGTGGCTTGGGACAGTAGGCTCCAGCAGCCATCTGTGAGGAAGTGACACCTGCCAGGGTATTCCTCCAGGACCAGCTCTGGGCCTGATGACGTTCAGCACAATAGGAAATGAATATTAAATGACTGTAGATGAAATCTGCAGGCACAAGGAGACAAGCAAGAAGCTAAAACATTGCAAGGACTGGGCATCTACACAGCTACCAGTGAGACCTGGGGCTGTGAGAAGCTCATCTGATGGCTCCCTGAAGCTGAAGGCTTTTTGAGACTGAGGAGAATGCAGCCTGCAGCTGCTTCATTCCCATAGACATCCAAAGAGGCAGGAAACCTGGTTCTTTTCTGAATCTTTTGTCTGCAAAAGACCTCCACTGCTTTGTTCTGTGAAGTTATGAGCAACATAGAAACATGGGGCTGCAGCTATGTTGGGCATCACTCACAGGTTCTTTGAGCACACGAAAGTTCACCATCATTTCGAGGCTGCCAGAGCAATAGTTTTGGCAATACCACTGAGATTCTAAAAGGCAGAAGGGTTCAACTCTTTTGTGCTGATCTCAGGAAGTGATTGCTCTCCTTTGCTGACCTCTCATGATGCCACGTCTGGGTAATGTGTTCAGATTCCAGTCCCCCCAGTACAAGAGAAACATTGATAAACTGGAGTGAGTTCAGCAGAAGCCACAAAAATGGCTGGGGCTGGAGCTCCTGCCCTAAAGGAGATGTTGGGGAGCTGGGCTTGTCCACCTGTGAGAAGGGGTGGTTTGGGGAAGACCCAAGAGCAGCTCCCCAACATCTGTGGGTGGATTATTGAGAAGATGGATCCCAGGTGCACAGTGGGGGACATGAGAGAGAGTGATCTAACTTGTAGCACAGGAAAATCATCCCCATGGGCACAGTCACATGCTTGAAGAGGAGCCTGGAGAGCTGGAAGGATCTCCAGCCTTAGATGATGTCAAGATGCAGGTGGGCATCCTGTGCAACCTGGCCCAACCAAAGTGATTCTGTGATTCTCTGATCCCACTGCTGCCCCTGTTTTGTATGGAAGGTTGGATTTGAGACCTTGTTTGGTCTGCAGGTTCCTGAGGTGGATTTGTCAGTCCCTGAAGGTGTAGGAAGGAGATCAGCAACTAGAAGTGGTCTTGTGCAGAGCCTGAAGGAGGGATAGGGGAAAGCTGGATACTTGGTGGGAGGACAACCTGCTCTACCTCAGGTCTGCTCTACCACCAGTCCCCAGTGCCTGGTCTGAGACTGGAGAAGAAATGGCCTTGGCAAGAACCTGCTTGGAGCACAAGACTCTTAGAACTGGTGGAAAAAAGCAGGACCAAACAGCGTAAGGAGTCAGAAAAGTTGGGTAAGAAATAAAGCCAACTTCCATCATATCCTTCTGGATTCAGACTCATCCAACATGCTCTTCTGCCAGCTCCAAAGGAGATGGGAGAGGGGAAATTAATGGAGCTGCTTGGAATGCGTTTGCAAATGATTTGGCCTCATGCAGGGGGCTGTGGGACAAGGCTCTGAGAGTGATGTGGGGCTGGGGGTCCTGAGCAGGGCTGGGGGCTGACTTGCTTGGGTGCTGGCAGCCAGAACTACCTTCTAGGGGAAAAAGCAGTGGGATGCTGACGTCTGCATCAGGAATGGAGCAGGGCATGAGGTTACGCCTACGCCTCAGAGGAAGGAGGTTGTAAATCAGGGAATGGTAGGGTGAATAGGGCAAGGAAGATGTCTGGGCTGTCTCAGCATCTGGTGGGACCCGTGTTCCCCGGTGATTAATGAAGGAACTGCCGAGTCTGGATGAGGTGATTAAATGTGCGCAACAAAGCCACCAGGCACCGCGGCCAGCTGGCAGGGAGAGCCCTGGGCAGAGCTCTCTCATCCCTGGATGGAGTGGCTGCATTCCCCCATCCCTGGAGGATGGTCCCTAGCTCTGCTTGCCCCCATCCACTTAGCTTGGCATTAGCTGGCCTGGCTCAGAGGCCTCTGACAGAGTGTGCAGACAATTTGCCAGCACATGCAGGGATGTTACAGGGGTGCCACTGCATCCTGAGCATCACTTCAGGACAGCATCATCACTCTGCAGTAATAAAACAGCAGGAACCAATGCAAGAGAGTCTTCTGAAGCTACAGGTGATCCCTGGTTTCTTGGCTGAGAGACCAGGGGCTGCAGCTATGGAGAAACCAGCAGGGAAAAGGGACAAACAGAAAGGCCACTGCAGTTTCTCTCTTCCTAAGGGTCACAAAGGTCACAAAGTTGGGAAGTTATGTCTGTGTGCTCTCCTCTCTCTACTTTTATTCTTTCTCGCCCCTCATGCATGGACTGTTAGTAACCCAAAAGGCTACTCTATCTGATCATGTCCCTGTGATTCTCTGGGATGATCTTGTCTTCCCAGCTAGCAAGAAACTGTTGCCTATCTTGCCATGGCTCAGGGAGAGGACATTCATCAGTGCTGTGGGTTCACAATGTCCCCATGCCATTCTGGGGTCCTCAGTGCTCCTCTGGAACCTTTCCTGACTGGAAAACCCATGTTCTTCAACTTTCACCCGTATGGCTTTCAGGAACATTCTTATTAAAAAAAAAAAATAGAAAAAAATAATAAGAAAAATAGAAAAAAAACCCAACTGCAAGTACTTCTAGTGTTTTTTTCCTCTGATTGTGTTCCTTTAATTAATTAAGCTGTTTGTCTCAAAATCTCCCCTCTAAATCTGAGCTATGTTTCTGGTTGAACTGACCAGGTTTTGAGTCCAAGTTGTTCTGTTTGTATTACCGGCAAAACTT